>LOJH01033731.1:0-11493 GCA_001685095.1 Ellobius talpinus | reverse complement strand
GATCAGACGCCTCCTCCCTCCTGCTGCCGCGTCTTCTTGCCACGTTGGACTGTATCAGCTGGAACTGTGAGTCCAAAAAAGCCCCTTCTCCCTTAGGCTGCTTCTGTCAAGACTATTTTATCACAGCCCTATAAAAGTGAGGAAAAGGGGGCTTGAGTGATGGCTCATCTGTTAGAGCACTGGCTCCTCAGTTAGAGGACCTGGGTTCAATTCCTAGCAACCACAGCGGCTCATAACTGTCTGTAACTCCAAGTCTGTCACCCTCATACATACATGCATGCAAAAACACCAATGCACATGAAATAAATAAAAAGAACAAACCCCTGTCTGTGAAAAGGTACCCCACAGCCTAGTTGCTGAAGGGAATATATTAGGGACCACTAATATTTTAACAAGACAGCAACAGGAAAAGTCTGGCTTAGTACCTTTGATAACAGAGGCAAGCCAGGAAGAGCCAAGAGGTTGAGGCCACACTGAAGCCAGCCTTGCAGGATAGGAGACAGCCACCCAGTACAATAAGCTGAAATAACTGATGTGGGCCGTCCACGGCTCAGTGGGTGAGGGCACAGGAAGGGCCTGACATGAGTTGACCCAGGGACCCGCAATGGCGGAAGGAGAAAACAGATCCCACTGGATATCCTCTGATCTCCACACACAAATAAATGAAGATGGGGCTCGAGGGATGGCTCAGCAGTTAAAATGTAAAGAATTAGTAACTTTTTAAAATTAGGGAAGATTTTAGTAATAACACTAAAGTAGAGAAAACAGTTATTTCTAGGTGCTTGGAACTTGGGCACTGTCTCCTACATGCTATTTAAAAGATATGCTTTATTAATTATGTGTATGTGTATGGAGGTGGGCATTGCATGAGTGCAGTACCCTTGGAGGCCAGAAGAGGGCAATGGATCCCAGGAGCAGGTTCAGGGTGCTTGTAGTCTCTCATGTACAGGAGTTGCTCCCCACCCCTGTCCCCAGAGACAGGATTTCTCTGTGTAGCCCTGGCTGCCCTGGAACTCACTTTGTAGACCAGGCTGACCTCAAACTCATGTAGCTCTGCCTGCCTCTACCTCTCAGGCACAAGTTGCTTCTTTTAAGAAAATTTATTTATTTATTTTGGTGTATGAATGTTAACCTTGGAGCCCAGAAGAGGCAAGTTTGAATCCTCTGGAACTGGAGTTAGAGGTGGTTGGTTGCACGCTGCCGTGTGAGTGCTGGGGGCTAAAACCAGATCCTCTGAAAGAACAAGTATCAGATGCTCTCCTGAGTCATTGCTCCAGCCCCTGGATGTTACTGTTAAGTTTAAAATTTGAGTGTTTAGCAGGGCATGGTGGTACACACCTTTAATCCCAGCACTTGGGAGGCAGAGGCAGATGGATCTCTGAGTTCAAGACCAGCCTGGTCTTTAGAGTGAGTTCCAGGACAACCAGAGATACACAGAGAGACCTTGTCTTAAACAAAAAAACAAGATTTGTGGCTGGAGAGATGGCTCAGCAGTTAAGAGCAATGGCTACTCTTCTAGGGGACCCAGGTCCAATTCCCAGCACCTACATGGCAACTCACACCTGTCTGTAACTCTAGTACCAGGGAATCCAATACCCTTACACAGATATACATGCAGGTAAAACACCAATGCATATAAAAGATTTATGTTCTTTTAAAAATTCCACAAAAGGCAGGTGTGATGGTGCATGCCTTTAATTCCAGCACCCTGGAGGCAGCAGCAGTCAGATCTCTAAGTTCAAGACCAGCCTGATCTACAGGGTGAGTTCCAGGATAGCCAGGGTTACACAGAAAAACCAAAAAAAAATATCCACAGAGGTTAGGTAATGAGAAGTGAACATAGGTGGAGGAAGGCATCTTTCAGAGAAGGGAAAATATATTGTGTTGTCCTATGCCAAATGAAATCCCAGTACCAGGAACAGGTTACCTCCTTCTAAGCTGTTGGCCAACGGTGCCCTATAGATTCCCCACCCTCAAAAAAAAAAAACATTAAAGGCTATTGCCAATGTTATCCTTTACCCTCCAAGGCTAAAGGTGCTGACCTGACATCACCCCACCCTGTGTCTTAGAGACTTTCTCATTGCTGTGACCAAACACCCGAAGAAAACATTTAAATGCTGGGCGTGGTGGCATATGCCTTTAAACCTAGCACTTGGGGAGGCAGAGGCAGGCAGATCTCTGAGCTGTAGGAACTTTGTGACAGAATAAACCCCTTTTGCTTCTGGTTTCTAGAGACAGTCTCTGTGTAGCTCTGGCTGTCCTGAAATTCAATCTATAGACCAGGCTAGCCTCAAAGATCTGCCTGCTTCCAGAGTCCTGGGATTAAAATCGTGTGCCACTATGCCCAGCTAACATCTCTTTACTTAAACTGTTTGTCAAGCATTCTGACAAAGCAATAAAAAAAAGTAAATGAAACACCCTCTGTGGTTTTTTTTCCTTCTTTGAGACAGGGTTTCTCCGTAGCTATGGAGTCTGTCCTGGAACTCTCTCTGTAGACCAGGCTGGCCTCGAACTCAGAGAGATCTACCTGCCTCTGCCTCCTGAATGCTGAGATTAAAAGCATGAGTCACCACCACCCAGCCACCTTCTGTATTTTACAGTTGCCTTTGTAATTCAAAATACAATCCATAAATAGGGGTTTTAAAACCCAGTTCTCAAGGCTTGAATTAACTGTTTCCCCTTCTCAAACTTTTAGCTATTTCCCAAACAAACCTATCTTCTTTCCAAACCCTCTTGGCATCAGGTCCCAGCTGGCCTCGGAGCTGTCGGCAATGTCTTATAAGCCGGTGTCTTTGCGTTGCTCGTACAACACACAGGTTTATCCAGACACTGGAAGCACTTCATTGATGTCAGAGAAGCTGGGCCCTGGGAAGGTGATCAAGAGCTGTGTTTCCACCACATCAGAAGGCCCTGGCAGGAAAGGCAGCAGGAGATGGCTAAGTTGGCAAAATAATTCCATATAAGCATGAAGACCTGAGTCCAGACCCTCTAGAGCCATTAAGGCGGGGGGGGGATGGGGAGAGCCCTGTGACAAGCACTTGTAATCACATGGTGGGGGGTGGGGGAGAGGAAGGAACCTGAGCTTGCTGGCCAGTCAGAAACTGAAGCCTGTCTCAACAGAGCGGGTAGAGAGCAACTGAGGAGACACCCAACATTAGCCTCCAGCTGCCACATGTACCACACACAATGTCCCTTTCCAAATACCTTACAAGTCACAGCCAGACCATGAAGTCCGGGAAGCCGGGGGAGACCCTTGCCCAGTCTTAGCTGACTGACCTTGACCACGCCTTTTAATCTTGCTGGTCTGAGTCCTCATTTCTGCAAAACGAAGGCCAGGCCAGTTGCAAGGATCCTTCCAGTTATAGGCAGGTGACACCAACCTGTGTCCCTGCTGCCCATCTACAGAAGGGACAGCAAAGGAGGCTTGATCTTCCTAGTCTACAGTCTGGTGGCTGCTGAATGGGTGCCAGGATGTCAATGGAGTCACTTCTCCAGCATGGCACAAGAAAGCCAGAGAAGGTAACGGTAGAGGCGTGCCTTCCTCAGCCCCGCACTGTGCTGTCTTCACCGGTGAGATCCAAAGCACAGACAAGACAAGCCCATTCTTAATGACTCGGCCTTCAGAGAAGTGGGTGGAGTTAGGACAGGAGGCTCCAAGGACACCAAATACAGCACAGCAAGCCACTGCCCATTAGAACATTTATTTCTCAGAGAGAAAATAAGACGTCATATTATAGTAGGTAAAAGTAACTCTTGTATTCTTTACAGGCATAGATTTTCTGTTTATTACCTTTTATAACCATCTGTTATAAACAACTCTAGAAGGCAAATAAAGTCACTTTCTACAATAAATAGAGCAACATGTGCTTCACAGCAGAGCGACAGAGGCACGAGGCCCCATGCCACAGCAGGGTCTGAGCCGCCTTCTGTTCTAAAAGGAGCAGTTTCTTAAGTGGGACTCAGAGAGAGTGAAAGGTTCGGAGACTCAAAAATAGAAGATAAAGTGTCGGGGGAGGGAGAGAGATGGGGAGAAAGCCCCGAGATCTTACAACACAGGTTTAGACAAGGGTCACAGAGTCCACAGCTGACCAACTACCTGGGGAGAGGAGGACACATCGGCTCCTTTAACTAAACCACACTGCATGGCTGCACGGTGGAGGATTCCGATAATGGAGAGTTTAGGCCTGAATAACTTAGCGACAGTATCTTACAGTTATATACACCACGCCTGTCCGAGCTGGTGCCGCGCTCTTTACTGGGACCAGAACCCTGCCCTCTCTGTGAGTTTTGTTGGCTCCCTTTTAAACTCTGGCTCAAGTCCCAAATGTGGAAGAAGTTGGTGGTTGACTGGCTGCGTTTTAAAAAGNATCTTACAACACAGGTTTAGACAAGGGTCACAGAGTCCACAGCTGACCAACTACCTGGGGAGAGGAGGACACATCGGCTCCTTTAACTAAACCACACTGCATGGCTGCACGGTGGAGGATTCCGATAATGGAGAGTTTAGGCCTGAATAACTTAGCGACAGTATCTTACAGTTATATACACCACGCCTGTCCGAGCTGGTGCCGCGCTCTTTACTGGGACCAGAACCCTGCCCTCTCTGTGAGTTTTGTTGGCTCCCTTTTAAACTCTGGCTCAAGTCCCAAATGTGGAAGAAGTTGGTGGTTGACTGGCTGCGTTTTAAAAAGTCTGAATATGTAAAAATGGCAGTGATCTCCCCAGTGACTTTGTTTTGCCCAAAACCCCCTATGAAAAATTTAAAACAATTAAAAATAACATCAAGATAGAAATCAACATGGCAATCAGCGGTCCGCAAACCCGCCTGCGGCTTTGGTGCTTAGGAGGTGAAAAGAAATGTCAAGAGCAGAAGCCTCTGAAAGTTGCGTTGGTTTGTCAGTCAGCATTCCTCATTCACAGTTTGTTTTCCTTCCTTTGGGAGGTGAGGGAGGAAGTTGAGGAGGTGAAGGTGGGGAGAAGGTTGAAGACAGGGTATCAAAGAAAAAGGCTGTTGTCCCTGCTCTGGGCAGCAGGAGTAGAGCCAGGGGAGGGTGCTGGAGGGCAGCCCGTGCCCCTATGGTGATGGCGCGCAGTAAGGCTTAAGACCTGCTGCAGGAGGAGGGACAAGCAGCATGCCAGCTGAAGGGCATGTGCCGCCCTCAATATCCATCCGGCCTTCTGCATGGATGGGGGCCCACTCTCGGCACTCCTCAGCCAGACAGAGGGCGGGAAGCCCACTCCATCCACAGGGCATGCGCACACAGCCGGGCTAGGCATGTCGGCAGCACTGTGGGTGTGGGGACACTGGGGTAGCTTCTACCTGGGACTCAGGTGGCTGGCGGACACCTAATCTAACATAGCAGCTGGCCAGGAAGGAAATGGGCATCAAAGAAAAAGATGGATTTGGTGATGTTGCTGTCAATTTGGCACGAGGGAGAGAGGACAGCAATGGTGTGGACGATGAGACGAGGAGGGGTGAGAACAGGTGATGTGGGTGGAGGGGAGCTCAGTGGGTTCCCGAGGGACCCTGGCACATCTCTGGGATGAGTGTCAGAACCTTGCCTGCCCTGAGGTATGGTTAGCTGGGAGAGGCATGGAGGGAGCAGTTGGCCCCAGAAAAGAGCCTAGGACCTGGTGCCCAGTGGCCCAGGTGCACTCCTTGGCTGGCTGAGACTCTCAGCTGTTTCTGCTTCTAAGTGTTCTTCAGTGGAATGTCCCCAGGGACCTTGGATAGGAGTTTTTGGCACACAGTGGCCCTCCAGGGGAACCACTTGATTGGTCAATTCTGGGCCTTGCCCTTGGAGACCCAGTCCAGTCAGGGCCTGCCATGAGAAAGAAGCTGCCGGTCAGACACTTGGCAGGGGCAGAAGAGGCTTCCCGTGCCTCAGGGACAGAGGAGAGGCAGAGCAGGCAGACACAGGCCCAGTTCCACTCTTACAGGTAGCTGGAAGTGACAAAGGAGTGGGGTCCATGGACTCGGCTCAGGTGGATCATTGCACGGTCATAGGCCACCTGTACCGACTTTCGGATGCTGGTCTTGCGGCCTTCCAACATCTTGAGTTTGTCCACAGTGTCCTCCACACCCAGTGGCAGGACTTTGTCCCTTGGAAGCCATTGCCTGAAAGGCAAGCACAGCTGAGATGTGGCTACACTCCTGCAGTCCACACCTACATCCTACAAGGGCTCCTCTGGGTCAGGGGGAAGGCAGACTGGAAGGCCCCAACTGTTCTCCAGCAAGTAGGCCTAGCAACCCCACAGGCCTGAGCCTTGCCCTTACCAGCAATTCTACCTCCTTTTTACAGTCAGGGACGACAGCACTTTGTCAGCCACAAGCCCTCTCATAAAGGACACCGCATTGCCCAGATTCCCTCAAAAAGGGAGGGTAGGGATGGGGGTGTGTGTGTGTGTGCTGTGTTCGGCTGTCAGTTTAATCTCTTTCCAGTAACTAGTTACCATGACAGCTGCCTACCCAAGGTCATGCCTATCCCAAGAAACAGGTGGCATTTAGTGACTATTGGCTTAAGGGTGCAGAGATCCCCAATTCTCAATACCTCTCCTGAGCTCTACAGAGAATAGCTGAGGCCTCTACTGGACACTGGACACTGCCCACTGCCTGGGGCTGTGGACCTACCCTGCGGCTTTCTGGGCCAGCTGGGGAAAGGCTCCTCTTGAGGAGCCTCCCCCTTACTATAAGCACCATTAGCTGGTGTTGTTGGGAACAGCTACCACAGGCAGCATGGGCCAGCTGAATCCTCCTCACACAGGAAGTCTGCACCCTGGCAAGGGTCCTGCAGCAGCTGGGGCACTTACCAGGTGCGTTTGTTGTCAAAGAAGAGGACAAGGAAGAGCTTCTCTCCAGCCTCTGCCTGCTTCTGCTCGCCCAGCTTCAGCACGTCCAGTGGAGGGACAGGGATGGGGACGCCATTGTGCAGGAGGCCCTCCCGGGGCATCTTGGGATCGATGATCTGGAGGCAGAAAAGGAGACAGGCTCTGAGCAGGGGAGAATGGAAAGCCACAGGACCAGCCATCAAGGCACTGAGAACCTAAGCACAAAGGGTTCAGGTCTACAGATAACCAGGCAATGGAGGGGCTGGCATGAGCTCCTCCGTACCCTTCCCCAGTCCACTGTTCTACTCTCTCCACAGACTGAGTGGGACGGAGCAGGCGAACCCTCTCCTCACAGTGTCTATTAGGGAAGAACTACAGGCTGCTACCATGTTGGTCTCTCTTCGCCACCTTTGCAATTCACCTCCAGCACCCAGGGTCTTGCCCCATTGGGCACTAGGCTGTAACTGTGCAGAAAGTTCAATGTGGCAACAGGGCAACCCCTGTGGTTCTATGTAACAGCCTCTGGCTACACACCACCTTCCCAAGGGGGTGTGGGGCAGATACCTCTGTGGTAAGACTGAAGAAGAGACAAAAAGATGGCTGAAAGGGTCAGGTTTGAGGGAGAACCAAAGCACTGGAGGAACTAATCTAGGTAGCAAGCTCCAGAAGGCAGAGCCATCTTATCCTGAGGGAGTGCACCACAGCACAGCAGCTCTCCAGTGAGCAGGAGCCAATCAGTGCACGGCACAGCAGCTCTCCAGTGAGCAGGAGCCAATCCGTGCTTAGCAGCTCTCCAGGTCTGTGGCGCATTTCTGTTGGCAGAGCTCACAACCATCAATCCACACACCACCTCACTTTAATCTCTGACAGGTGTCAGCAGATGGGGGGCAGCACCAGCACAGGAGGATGGCGCTAAACCAAAGCTGAGACTGAAACCTGTGCGGCTGGCAGCCTCCAACACAGCCCCCACTTCCAGAGCAGCTGGCTCATAACCTCTGTGCACAAAGGCCAACGAGACTTGGAAACGGACAGAGGAAGCAGCCTCCTCTAGAGAGAGCAATCTTAATTCCTATGCCCTGTCCCGGGGGACCTCCTCTCATAATACACTGCTCTCAGACCTTTGGGCATCTGCCAGCACCCCATATCCCCCAAGACAAGCAGTTGAAAGCAGGTGCTCTGGTAAAGAGTTTACCCTAAGGCACCAAGAGACAGCTCGGCAGTAAGAGCACTTGCTGCTCTTCCAGAGGACCCAAGTTCGGCTCCTAGTGCCCAAAGGGTGGCTCACAACCATCTGTAACTCGAGTTCCAGGAGAATTTGACACTTTCTGGCCTCCTCGGGCACCAGACATGTACATGGTGCACATACATACATACACATAGGCAAAATATGCATATACACACACATTAATAAATCTAAAGTGAAAAATTTAAAGACTCTAAGAACAACTGACTTCTAGCCCACCCACCAGCTATGCAGTGGTCAAAACCATCTCCCAGCCTGTCACTCTTCCTGGGACCAAGGCTGAAGATGTAATGAGAACAGAAACAGCCCTAAGCTCCCCCAGCTACCAAAGAGACAGGGGATTACTCTCTTGTCTCCACTTGAACATGCTGGTCATCAAGAGTGAACTGTGGAAGACCTGCTGGGGCAAGAACAAGGAGGATGAGTTGACACCTGAGGACAGCTGTCATACCTCAAAATGATAACGGTCCATCCACTCAGTGGACATTCTGCAAGCTTACAGAGCACAGACATGAAGCTGGTGGGAAGGTTCAACACGCCACACAACCAATGTGCATATACACTACCACAGCTGCAACACGTGAACATCAATGAAGGGAATACTATTTAGTCGACATGCTAGCATGGGGTGGTTTGCACTGCTGTTTGCTTTTCTGTTATTCCACCCCCCCCATTTATTTTAAAAAGATTAAAATACAGCATAACATGCAAAATCTACATGCACAGGAAAAGGGATGCAGGGCATGAACCAAAATAGAAACACAGGTTGTGTTCAGGTGGTGACTGAATTTCTTCCTTTTATTTTTTGAGACAGGGTCTCACTACGTAGCCCTAGGTGGCCTGGAACTATGTGGACCAGATTGGCCTGAAAAGCAATGAAATCTACCTGTCTATGCTGGCATTAATGGCATGTGCCACTATGTCCCAGTGTTTTGTTTATATTCTAAAGACTCTTGCATGGTGAGGTTTAAAAACAAACAAACAAAGAAAACAAATAAAAAGCCACTCCAAACCTGCCAGCATTAATCACTTCCTTAATAACTAAGCTGGGTCCTGTGGTCTCATTTTTACAGGACTTCCAGTTCAATGTCTCCAGCAACTGGATCAGTGTGGACTTTCCACACCTGCCATAGTAAGAGGGGAACAAGGCAGGCAAAATGAACCAATATGGCTCCAGGAAGTGGTATGACATCTTTGAGACAGGGTTTCCTCATCATCTCAAACAGGATCAGAGTTCCTGCCTTATCTTAGAAAGCTGCTGTTGGGCTCAAGAGTCACAGAGAGCCAGGGCTGGAAAGCCCAGAGTTGTGCATGTGAGACAAGGTGGCTGGATGGTTCCGACCAGGGCTTCAGACCCTGAGAAATGTCTAAGAACGCTGAGGTCTCAGCCTGGTTTCTGGAAGGCTCATCTGGGTGGAGCTGACTATGTACATCTTAAATTCTACCAGATCCTTACAGGACCCAAAGGTTCCCAGCTGGTGGTGTCTTCCAGGGCTCGTGACCATTTCCTCCCAACTTGGGAGAGCCTTAGGAGACTGCAGTCAAAGTGGTACATAGTTGTTAGCCACTAATAATGGGGGTATAAACCAGAACTATTTTCCAGGCAATTTGGCAACTTGTGCCAGAATTCTGTATAGATGTTAGCCCTAGTGGGTACTCCTAAGAAATGATCACGATTGTGCACCAAGATAAAGCTAAGATGCTCACTGACAACAGTGCAAAAGAAAATCTAAACGGGGAACTGGGAAATGGTCAAAGCGCGGCACATGAGAGCAACTGAAGGGTGGTGTCACCATTAAAAATGACATGATGGAGGTTTTCATCGTGTGGGATGGACACGTTCGTGTATGCGGGGAAGTGACAAGGCTGAAAGGCGGTACTGCCTCGCATGCACAGAGTTATGCATGGGAGAAGGTGCCGAGTGCAGTCCTGAGGACAGCACAGGGCACGGTTTTAATGCAGTGGCTCTGAACGAAGGCTTTGCATCCCATGTTGAGCTCTGGAATCAAATTCCAGCCCTGCTGCTTATTAGCTGGCTAACAGAGCTAAAAGACCCTGCCCTTCCCTACAAAACGAGGTCAACCGTTCTGCCCTGGCAGTCAAGGATTTAGTGCAGCAGATGTTTCATAACACAGCTAAGCATTGCTAGCAGCATCTTAAAACTGCACCAGACATGATCCTCCTACACAGAAGCAGATGAACAACGCTATGAGGGCCCTGAGAACCTGGTCCCTGCACACCTGGAGCCTTTTGTGTGTGTCGCGGGGAGGCCTGCTGGTTTGCCCCAGGAGCACTATGGTAAAGCCCCCCACCCCTCTGCAGTTAAAGGTGCCTTGACTCCCATCACACTCTGCCAGCTGGATCCAATCAGATAATCCCCCAAGGCAAGGCAGGGCCAGAGCCAACGGGGGAAGAGGGAACAGGAGGGTGTTGTCTGGGGCAGACTCACCAAGGCAGGGTAGGAGGGGTAGCCTCGGCACTTGGCCCACACCAGCTCCAGGGGCTCCAGGTCTCCGCGGTCTTCAAAGGGCATCAGGAGGCTTCTGCCTGGGGGTGGGGGAGGGGAGGAGACAGAGCCCAAAGGGGACTTGGCATGGTGCCCCAAAGCCTGCCTGTGGCTTCCGTCTAAGCGGGGCAGCCCAGGATCAAGTCAGCAACGCCCCTCCACCCTTCCTTTTCCTTGCCCTTTCCTTAGGAGTTCTTAGATTGGGTCAGGTGTCAAACTAACCCCCTAAATGGCCAAAGAGTAAATATTTCATCCTGTTAGGAGCCATGTGGTCTCTGCGGCTGTAGCAGGGAAATAGAGTCTAAACAAATGAGTATGCCTACTCACCAATAAAACTAGTGTTTCTGACACTGACATTTAAATTTCTTACAGTTTTCATGTTATAAAATACCATCCTTTCATAACTGAAGATGTAAGCATTCTTAGCTCATGAACCACATAAAAGCAGGCAGCTATAGTTTACCAACCTCTGAACCTGAATTCTGGAACAGCTTCCTTGATTAAATATAAGGGCTTCATCTCCAGGATGTCTTAGGGAGAAGGGCTATACCCCAGCTTGAGCAGACAGTGCTACCTGCACCCGAGTGGGGCGTTGCTCCCATGGAGGCTTCATAGGGTAAAAGTGCAGAGAAGAACATCCTAGTAGAACCATTTGCTAAGCATTTTCCTGACCAGGCCACAATGGGCCATCCAAGCACCTGGCTGCACCACAAACCAGCAAAGCCAAGCAGTTTGGCAGGTCTTTGGTGACCCTAGGTGTGCAGCCTCACTAATGTTCTGAGCACCACAGAAGCCTCTTTCCTGCCCCACACCTACAAACTGTGAACGGGGAGGTGAGCACTCATCCAGCTAGGGAAAAGGGCTCGAATCTGAGAGATGTGTAATTCTTTTTGTTGTTGTTGTTTTTCGAGACAGG
>LOJH01033730.1:5442-16210 GCA_001685095.1 Ellobius talpinus | reverse complement strand
TATGATGGTGATGATGGTGATGGTGGTGATGGTGATGATTATGATGGTGATGATTATGATGGTGATGATTATGATGGTGATGATGGTGATGATGGTGATGGTGGTGATGGTGATGATTATGATGATGGTGATGGTGGTGATTATGATGGTGATGATAGTGATGATGGTGATGGTGATGATGTTGATGGTGATGATGGTGATGGTGATGATTATGATGGAGATGATGGTGATGGCGATGATTATGATGGTGATGGTGGTGATGGTGGTGATGGCGATGATTATGATGGTGATGGTGGTGATGGTGATGATTATGATGGTGATGGTGGTGATGGTGATGATTATGATGGTGATAGTGGTGATGGTGATGATTATGATGGTTATGGTGATGATTATGATGGTGATGGTAGTGATGGTGATTGTAAAGACAGGGACAGTGACTGTGAAAGTGGTGACATGAAGATGGTGACGGCAATGGTAGTAATGACAAGAGTGATGATGGGGTCAGTGGCAGTGAAGGTGATGAAGATGGTGATAAAGATAATGATGGTGACTGTGATTGGTACTGGGGAAAAATCACAGACGGTTTTGTGACTTTTTTAACCAGATAATCTTAAGTGTAGTTATGCATTTAGTCCCAGCTAACTTGTTTGTCAGGAGGAATGTTGAGTTTCACTGTGGTCCAAGGACTTGTCTACAGTCATACACACAGAGTAGGGATTAAAACTCAGCATTTGTTCTTGGTAATTCTCTGTTTTCATCAGGGTGTCACATCTTTCTTTTACTGGAGAGTCAAAGTCATGATATAATATCAAAATTATGTCTACTCTTCCTCTATCAGCATCAGAATGCACCAACCCATCCTAAAATCTTGCAGAGAGAACACCAGGAGGCCAGGAATAGGTCTATCCTTGCCTGTATCTGCATAGCCTCATTGCTTGAGGAACCAGCCATCAAAGCACCTCATAGCAGGCACTGGAGCTTAAGATGGAGCTGGTGTTTCTACAGGCTGAAGCTGACATCTTCTCTGTGAATCCCATTGTTCTGCAGCCGCTGATCTCTACACATGCCCAGAGAGGCTATTCTTTCCATCTTCATGGTACCAAAGATGTGTTAATTGGGAGAAAGTTGAAGAGAACACCCTTATTCCTCACTTCAAACTCTGCTAGTCTCCTAGGCTTAAGACAAAGATGCAATTCCGTCTGTTCTCCCAGCCCCTGATACTAATCACTTTGACCTGGCCAAGACAGAGACTCTCACTTACTGGATCAGAAAAATGTGTTCATGCCCATCAAGGTGAGGCCAGTCTCCTTCCCATCATACAACGCCTGCCCAACTTTGCTGCGTTTTGTAGCAGTGGGAACGAGGACAAACTCTGCACTTAGTGAGAACTTTTAATCATATTCCAGAATGTTCTGGTACTAACTAGATCTAGAGAGAAAACCTCCCAGGGAGGGAAAGGGCTCAGTGGAAAACGTCCTTCAGTCCTGAGTTGCTGAAGAAGGGAGGGAGGCCCAAGTTTAATTATCGACACATTTGAATATCTTCATTCTGAGCAAGGCACAAAGAGGCTCAGGTGAACCCTGAGGGATTTCGAGCCAAAAAGCTGGCTAATCTCCAGTTAAACAGGGCTATTATCTCTCACTCCCCGGGAGAAAGTCAAGCAGAACTGATTTGATTAACAGCAGATTAACCTCTCTCACACAGCCATCCTGGGTTTTACACCTGTCACTTTAGTATGACAATTTATATTTATTCAAAAAGCCATGAGACAGTAAATTAAACATTGCCCTAATTAGAAAAGTGTCATATGTTACAGTGGGGAAGCCACTTGATCTAATTTTCCAACAGGCCCTATGCAAAGAGCACTGGCAGTATGGCATTAGGCAAAACCCGGTAAACACCAGCACGCTTGGGGACAGAGAGATCCAGGCAGCTGCTGCTCCATCTTCACCAGTGAGAGGAGACATGCAGAACTCAGTCCACTAAGCACCGGCCATGACCCTGCAAAGCACATGAAAGCATGCTGCCCTTGGCATCCAGTTCCACTTGGACAGGATTTGGCGCTTGAGGGGGTCCAGAATCCAGTAAGAACTGTTTTTGCTTCAGTGGTTTCAAGGCAGATATAAAACACTTTTATCAAATGCGGTCTTGGGGACAGGGTGGTAAAACAATTACCCTGGGAGGGAACTGTGGTAGGTAATCTTAATTGTTAACATGACAAGGTCTAGAATAACCTAGGAGACAAACCTCTTGGCATGTTCATGAGGGAGTCTTTAGACTAGGTTAACTGAGATGGTCAATCCCACTAAAAACTTAGGGAGCACCATTCCATGGGCTAGGACCTTGGGCTGAATCAGGAGAAGAAAGTGAACTGAGCACCAGCACTCATCTCCCTCTGCTTCCTGACTGTAGGTGCAATGGGACCGGCTGCCTCAATGATGTACTTCCTCCAGCAAGGCTCCATGTTGTAATGATTCTCTCACCTTCACAAAGGTTATCACCAGCTGGGAGAAAAGGGTTCAAATGCCTGCGCCTAGGGCAGAGATTTAAGACTTAAGCCAGAACATTCACCCCACCCTCTCCCCTAAGCAATACCACCTTCCCCAGCAAGTCCCCCTTCTACTATTTTGGTTTTGCATTGTGGCCCACAAAGCAGAGCCACTCACGTGGGCATGGGTGTGAACAACCTTCCAATGGCTACACCACTGAAGAAAATGACTATCCATCTCCAAGCAGCTATTAACTACCAATAGCTCCCCGTGGAGGCAGCATATCCCCCAGTTTCTATATTTGCCTGTTTTTGAACTTTATACATGAAATAATATAGCATAAAGATTTGTCTAACTCCAGTTACCCATTGTTTTCTGTGTGATATTTTTATTTCATTTAATTTTGTTCTTTTTATTGCTGTGTAGCATCTCATTGTTTGAAGCATCAAAGTTATTCCACTCTGTTCTAATGTTGATAGGCATCTGGGTTATCAGCAGTTGCAGATAAGACAGCTTAAGAATAGAGATCAGGCAAGTATTCTAATGCAAGTCTTTTGGAGCATGCCATTGTTCCTTCCATTGAGCTTACACCAAGGAGGGCAGATATATGACCAGCAGGTAAGAACAGTCTTGGTATATATTTCCAGACCATTTTCCAAAATGGTTATTATTGTAGAGTCCTAGCACCAAATGAAGAGATTACAGATATATAATGTATAAATTATATATAAATACATATATATAATTGACTCATTATATTTACGTAAATTTACATTAAAAGTACTGCTATAATTTCAGGGATAATTCTGATGATTGCTTTATTCACTCATCATTGTTTAGTAGATGTAGGATTGTTAATACATATAGATGGAACATGGTCTATATAACTGTCTATAGGTTCAAGTCAATACCTACTCAATATCTTTATGTGGACAGATATGTAGTTTATTACAATTTATTTTAGTGAATATTTTACATACCTCTTTGGGTATATGTCTCTTTTCTCTTTTTCTTTTGTTCTGGAAGTAGACATGTTGGTTCAAAAAATACTGCATTCCAATTCTTATTCAGTATTGTAAAAACTCTAAATATGAATTTGAAAAGTCTGTGTGTGGTATGTATGTTCTCACATGAGTGTGGTTGCCTGTATAGGCCAAAAAAGAAAGTTAAATTTCCTGAAACTGGAGTTACAGGTGGTTGTAAGCCACTTCACGTGGATGCTGGGAACAGGACTCAAGTTCTCTTGAAGAGCAGTGCATTACTATTGACTCATTCATTATTCCAGCACCTCCTTCCAAGTGTGCATTGATAAATTCATTTAAAGGTAAATTGGAGAGGGGAAGGAGGAGGGAGACAGAGAACATGAATGTACAGGGTAAAGTGTTACCAATGTTAAGGGCTTGGTGGTTCCACAATGAGCTAAGAACCAGAAGGATTTATTTCCTTTTTATGATTCCCCATGGTTTTCTGGTTTCTATTAAGAGAAAGAATCAAGAGAAACTTGTAATTAAGTGTGACCATAACCCTATGGTGCAGGCTAAGCACCCTCTTCTCTCATGCACATTCTCAAAAGAATAATAGATTTAGACCAAAAAGCCATGGTTATACATATGCAGTGTAAGTGCATCCTGAAGTTGCCATTGAGGCAAGCATTGCTCCCTACTCTCCTATTAATCAGATGAAGCACTTTCAACTTCTGAATGTTTATTTTCGGTGTTCCCAATTTCCCTAGGCCATGGCCTCCAGGTCTTGCAGGAAGTGTGTAGTCATGCTTCATGCTGGAGAGAAATCCTACCATTGCTGTGTAAGGTCACGACCGTGCACCTGCTCAAATCCTCTGGAGCCCTCCAAGAAATAGGCCTGCCAAGTTTTGTTCCACATCTCAGGCTTTCTGTGTTATAACTTTGTGCAGAGTGTGCACAATCCTTCACAGCTGCTCCGCAGGTGAAGGTCTTTTCTCTGAAGGGAGCCATTTTTCTACTTACACCAGAAAAATGTCACACGATACACTCGATTCTCACCCTATCACATTTCTTGGTCACTGTATAAATGACCAACAGAGCAGTGATATGGGTAAAACTTGGACCGTTGAATAATGAAGCAAATCACGGTAAGTATTAACACCGAGCACTCCCTGTGTGTCAGGTACTGTATTAAATGTTTTAGACTTGTTTTATTTAACCCTCATGACAGCACTATGAATTATTACCTACAATTCATTATTGAAGAAATGTGCTTAGTCAAGAGAAACGACCCATTCACTCCACAGCTTGTATGATGCAAAGGAAAGCAGAGTGGCCAGATCTGTCTTATTCCAAAGTTGACACTGCTGTTATTTGTACGTAGGGCCACAGGCAGGGACTCAGTCAAATAAGAAATAAGATTTAATCAAAATTAGTTTTTAAATAATCGACACCCAAATGTTAAATGCTGCTTGCAGAAGGGACACAGGAATACCTGGAGAGCCCTGGTTAAGGGAGGCACTGTTATGGGACAAACTCAAGTGTTCAACAAACAGGAGTCGATTAAGAAAATGCCCTTAATATGTACAATGGAATTATTGCAACCATAAAAAGGGGTGATGTTATGTCATTTGTAGAAAAAAATGCATGCAACTAGATAACATCTTTTTAAAAAATAAAATGGAAGCTAGGAGAGCAGGTGACCCATGCCTTTGATCCCAACACTCAAGAGGTAGGCTGAGGCAGGTAGACCACTGAACTCAAGATCATCCTGGGAGTCCTAGGGTGCCAAGTGCTACACAGAGAAATGGGTAGATAGAAACAAACAGACAATGGGGCATGGTTGAGGGGAACATTTAACATCATTTGACCTGCAGAGGTGTTTGCATCACATACTCACGGCTATGCACACACAGATCAGAGTATGGATGAGAAAAGAGCCTAACTCTGGGATGCAGCTGTGTCCCCAAGACCTTGTGACTGTTTTCTCTATAAATCCGGTTGTGGGTGGAGAGGGGCAGACACCAGCCATCTCTCCACTTTGTCGTCTCTCTACCTGCAAGAGTAGACAAATGGACCCAGGCCGTGCTTTAGACATTAAAAGGGATTTTTTTTCTCTTTGGCTTTGCTGTTTTTCAGTCTTGTGTACAGGAGAGATAAATAATGTTGGAACATAATAAAAATGCTTTCAGTTTCCCTGAAGCTAAGAAAGCATTTTAATGTAGCTGAGTGATGTTACAAGCCCTTCTTTATCAAGCAACATGAAGGGAAAGCTCTTCCAATCTGGCTGCATTTCGCAGACCTCTCTAGAGAGGGTCTGGGAGGGCTTTGGGGGAGAAGGGCTTGCTTTATTCCATTGGCTGGACATTCCTGAAAGAAGACACCAGGCTTCCCATGAGATCTCCCACTCATTACCAAGGTGACTCACGCAATTTCAGACCCCAAGACAGACTCCTGACCTTCCCATGCTCCACCTTGTCAGTGTGGTTATCTTTACTGACCATGCTTTCCCTTGCTCTTCCTTCTCATTCGTGTTCTTGCTTTAAGAACGCCTGTCAGATAGTTTTGTCCTAGATAAGTTGTTCTTTGAGCCCTTGGTCTCAGAAAAATGCCTTAATTTTCTGCTAAAATGCATTTGAGTAACTTCATTGTGCATATCTCCTTGAACCTCTCTTTTTTTCTCTCCCCATAGATAGAGCTAGAAGAAATATCTATAATCAATGATGAGATAGAGGACATCCAGCTAATATCATAATTTAATAAAAATGGTGTATGTATCAGGCTGGAGAGCTGGGTTGGCATTTAAGAGCTGGTTCTGCTTCTCCATAGGGTTCTTACCACCAGTTCTCAGTACCCATATCAGGCGGCTAATAGCCACCTGTAACTCCAGCTCTAGGAAACCTGATACCTTCATTCATCTTTTGCAGGTACGAGACATACATAGAAGACTCTCATACAGACACAAAGACACATGATTAAACTGATATTTTTAAGTATTTCTCTAAAAGATGCTAGTATCAGCTGATGCATCATGAAAGCCATGAAAACTGCACAAACCTACGACTGATTCCAACTTAGGGGCTAGATTCAGAAAAGAAGTCTAACATTCCAGAAGTCAGCCAGGCCGGGCTCCAAATGCCAAGTGTCTCCACCCACTTGAATATATGATTGACATGTTCCCAACCCCCTCAGTGATTTAGGGGTGCCATCTTTCTGACCTTCAAAGTTTTAATGAGGTCACCTTCCTCTTGTCATATGACACAAGTTAGGACACTCCAGTGGCAGATAGTCTTTCAAGAAGCTTAAAGGAGGGATGTTGCACTTTTAGAAAGATTTGTTTTTTGTTTTTTTTCATTTACACGTATGTATGTGTGTCTGCTTGTATATGCATGCAGGGGTGTTTGTGGAGGCCAGAGGAGCATGTCAGGTGACTTGGGGCTGGAGTAAACAGGTGCTTGTAAGCTGAATGATATAGACTCTGTGGACCACACTAGGATCCTCTGAAGAAGGATTGAGTTAGCCATTTCTGCAACCCCTAAGAATCACTTTAAAAGCTTGTCATGACTGTTTCAACATTTCCCCCAATGTCTTCACACATGAAGTATGAAGTCCTTTGGCTGCAGAGTACACAGACTTGCTTATTCTTAAGAGGCTTGATCCAAATATGAAAAGAGCACAGGACTTGAGCATCAACATATCAAATCCAAGACCAGGCAATTAGGCAGGATTTTTTCTGTCAAAAGTAATTAAATTCAGGACAAAAAGCATAAAGTAGGGACAATGCTGATGGAACTGTACATGGCTTATAAAGCTGCTATGGAGGGTGAATGGCCAAGATATGCAAGTCATTTAGAAGTACACACAAGCTAAACAGACACTTCATATGTGTTGCTAGAATATTATCCAAAGTTAAGTACTGTGCTGGCCACAAGGGAACTAGAGATGCAGAAAAGTGTGAGGACACTGGGGATAATGAAGTAATATTTACTATTCCAGTATTTAAAGATTAGCCTAAAGTGCTATTGACAAAGTGACTCCCATGTAATGAGAATAATAAATACCAAGAAGATAATGAGCACAGAGTGAGCCTCCAAAAGGGCCAATTGCTTATTCAATTATTCCAAATTGCTTATGTGCCTCCTATAGATTATGAATTAAGCCTACTTCTTCAAGCATGGTGCTAGACTTGTGTTTCCACACATATGTCAATGTACATGCTTGCATGACGTGCAATTTTCTTTTCCTTTTTGTTTATTTGTAAGTAGTGATAAGGATAGCACTCTTTCATAAATTATTACCTGTTAACATTTGCATTTATCTATCTTTTATTGCTATTGTTATCTTGTGTGTATGTGTGTGTGTGCATGCACATGTGCCAAGGCACCCATATAGAGGTCAGAGAATAAATTTTAGGGGTCATCTCTGTCTTTCCACCTTGTTGAGGCAGGATCTCTCTTTTCTTCTGTTCCAGCACTGTGCACTCTAGGCTTGCTTGTCCCTCAGCTTCTGACTGATTCTACTGTCTTTGCTTCTCATATGGCTTTTTCTTTTTTTTCTTTTTTTATTGTTTTTATTAAGCTATATATTTTTCTCCACTTCCCTCCCTTCCTCTTCCATCCCCTTCTACCCTTTCCCATCTCATATGGCTTTTTATGTGGGCTCCAGAGATTGAGTTTGAATTACCAGGCTTCTACATCTAGCACCTTTACCCAGTCAGTGATCCATCTCCCTGGCTGGCCTGTTCACCAGTTAATACTTGGTTTCTTGAAGACTTGAACAAAGTCCTTTGTAACTATTTGAAACATAGCAGAACAATACTCAGGCAGCAGGGACCCAGAGGTGGATGAGAAGGCAGTCAATAGACAAGAATTATCCATGTTCTAAGTCAAGGATGGCCAGGCACTTACAGTTGCCTGTGCAGTGCAAAGACAATGTTGTAAGAGAAAATGACTCTTGTCATTGCAAATCTTCAAATCAATATCACTTAGGTACAAAGGATAAAAATAAGAATAATAGAAATAATTTTTAAACTGTACCAAGCATGTAAAATCAAAGTATTTTGTTTGTTACTCTAGGTTCTTTGTTCTTCAACCGTAACTTTAAGAACTGTAAGAGTGTGTGTGTGTGTTGTTTGTGTGTGTGTGTAGACATGCTTGCTATAAATGCTGAGATCAAATTTTATATTACTTCCATATTTCCTATAAGTGATTAAGTGCCATAGTTGTTGTCTCCTACATTAATTACTAAATCATTCTTCATTATGTATCTTTTAACCAACTTTGCAATGTAACTATATACATGAGATTTATCCACCTTACACTTCCATTTCAATAGTTTTTCCAAATATTTTTATGTATATTTCACTACCACCATCAATATTCATCAGTAATTCTACTGTGACTCTACTCAGTGAACTGTGTCAATCCCATCCCCAGATTCACTAAGTTGGGGTGTTTATATCATGTTTATTTGATTCACATTTCTGTGTTTGTCAGTCTTCATTATAATTTATAGTTGCATAGTATTTCATTGTATGGGCATACCATGGTTGTATTATCATCTGTATTGTGTCCTTTAAAGTTTTGGGTTATTTTGAATAAAGCTCCTGTGAACATTCGTGTCAGGGTGCAGCCTCAATGGTGTTCGCACATACCAGGGTAGGGGAGTGTGGATTAGAAGTGCCAGGCAGACAGAATAGAGATACAAAAGGAAATGACAGAGATGCAGACTAGCACTGGGAGGGCAATCCAGTGAGTACTGAATTCATCGGTGTTTATTTTCCATACGCTTATACACCCTAATCCAAAATAGGGGGAAGAAGGCTAAAGACTGCTTTAACATGATACAAAAAACACACAGGGCAATTACCTCTTCAATACCTAAAGTATCAAGCAACCATACCCTGAGTTAAATATTCTGTTTGTTTAAGCAGGACAGGCAGCGACCACACATTAGACCAAATATCCTGTAGGCAGCCACTCCCTGGGTCAAGCCTCCTGTCATGTCCTTGAAGGCAGGAATATGCCTGAACTGTGGCCTTTGGTCAAAGTGGAATGGATCCACCTCTGTGACCATCTTAATACCTAAAACACCAAGTAACCACACACTAGCTCATGAAATCTTGTTAGTAGCCACACCCTTAAGTCAAACTTGTTGTCAATAGCCTTGAAGGAGCAAGACTAGGCCTGAACTCTCTGACCTCCAGTCAAGGTGGAACAGATCCACTTCTGTGGGCTCCCACACATTCACAAATATAATCTGCATGTAAATAGCCTCAAATTTGTAAGTTAATTTATGGTAGCATAAACATTGACTTATACGGTTATGTTTATATTTAAATATATGAGAAACCAAAACTATCTTCAAGTGAAGCATCAAATTCCCCGGTAGTTCCATTGCTCTTTATCCTTGCCAACATTTGGTGTTGTCAGCCCTTTCCTCCATCCATGTTTTGGATAGTCCTCAATGGAGAGAAAGCTGGAGGTCATATCTTCACTCTGTCAATGATCCTTTGTCATCGGAACACAGTGGAGATATGTTCGTACATACTATAGGTTTCTGGTTCTCAGTACAGAAAGGATAAGCCTGGTCTTTGTTACGCCATCACATTCAGAATGGTGACAGACAGGGTTTATTTTCACCATCTAGCAAGATGCTTAAACTGCGGCTGTCAAGGACTCATATATTCCTGTGCATGTCTTATATGCTTCTTAGACTGTGGCTTTCATCCTTGTGTTCACAATAGGGCTAATCTATGTCAGAGCAACATGTCATCTAGAAAGGTAAGAATATGACCTACCAATGTTTTATATTAAAATGTCTGTCAGAGGTGTAGAGTAGAAACATGAACTGTAAATTTGCTGTCTTTTATATATTTTCATAGGTTTTGGTATTTTATTTCCATGAATAGCTAAACAACTTAATACTTATAAATGCTTTTTCAGAGTTTCCTCAAAAGTGGATAAAATGGCATTTTCATAATTATAAAGCTTTGTTACATGTTTATTCTGTTCTTTAAAACACAACATATGAGGCTGGAGAGATGGATCTACAGTTAGTTAAGGCTGGAGAGATGGATCCACAGTGAAGGCTGGAGAGATGGATCTGTGGTACAGAGCTCTTGATACTCAGCACCCATATTCTGTGTCTTAAAACTGGCTGTAACTTTAGCTCCTGGGAATCTGAAACCCTCTATGGCCTCTAAAATTAGTACACATGTGTGCACAGGTACACAGACACACACACATAGAGAGGAAGAAGAAATAGAAGAAAAAGAAGAAGGAGAAGAAGAAGAAGAAGAAGAAGAAGAAGAAGAAG
>LOJH01033728.1:3854-14402 GCA_001685095.1 Ellobius talpinus | reverse complement strand
CTCTCTCTCTCTCTCTCTCTCTCTCTCTCTCTCTCTCTCTCTCTCTCAGCTTTGAGTTTGCAGTTAAAATTGGATCTCTCAGTTTCCTGCTCCACCTGTCCGCTCCTGGGTCTCTTCCACCATTATGGACTCTCCCTCTGGAGCCATGAGCCTTTCTTCTAT
Source organism: Ellobius talpinus (assembly GCA_001685095.1). Lineage (NCBI taxonomy): Eukaryota > Metazoa > Chordata > Mammalia > Rodentia > Cricetidae > Ellobius > Ellobius talpinus. The sequence goes on along the minus strand of LOJH01033728.1, from coordinate 14,240 downwards.
AAGCTTCATTGGTCCTGATATTTTTACCACAGCAATAGAAAAAACAGCTAAGACAAGTGGGAAGAAGGTTCTGTTAGTGAATAAGTATGGAGTATGTGATGACTGTTGATTAGGCAATCAACAGTATCTATCCTCACTTCAGGCACCCACACCATCTACTACAATTCCCATCAAAGGGAAGAATGATACCCAACGGGTAAAGCCATACATAGCAGGCACGGCAGCAATGCTTCTTAAAGGCAGAATGGTCCAGAAGGAAGAGCAATGGCAAGTGGAAGTGCCAGTAATTTCCAGTGGATACAAAGTTATGGTTCAGTCATCACAGGAAAACCACAGTCCCATTGGCCAATGTGGTAGCCACTGTCAATGGGTAGCTATTAAATTAACCTTAATAAAAGTTTAAAATTCAGATCATCATATGAGCCACATTTTAAATGTACAGCTGTCACCTTTGGCTCATGGCTGCCCTGTTGGACTTCATAGATCAAGAGCATTGCCCCCTTATAGAAAAGTTACTGAATAGTGCTAGGCTAGAACAAGGGACATTTTTGCAGGAATATGATTAAATTAAAGCTGCTCTGAAGACATCTCCAGGGATACCTGGGGCTACGGTACAGATCTTTGGCCAGAGAGGAATCAAATATCTTAGCTAATGATTTATAATGTTCTGTTTAAATCTTGAAATCCCCTCTGGAGGCATCTAGAGCTGGCTCTTCTACATTGTTTATAGTGAAAAACATTTAGGATGATAGTTCATGCCTGCCTTACCTGGTCACACTCAGTCTGATGTTTGCTGTCTGCTCAGGGAGCTATAATGACAGAACTCCCAAGAGGCCTGGACCTTGTATTTCTTGACACGGACCATCATGGCCCATCATGAGCCTGTAATACATTAAATTCTGGGTATCTGAGAGAAGTCTTGGGAAGCTGCACTCAGGTGTTCCAGGTCTTCCTAATGTTCCTGTGTGCTTTTTCTAGTTCTGGCACTGTTCTTAACTCATAAATCTTTCATGAGTGTACCTTGTTAGAGTTCTGTGAGTCTTTTCAATTATCTGACCCCAAGTAATTGCCACACCACATGGTGACCAGGCAGATTTGGTCATTAACACTCATGAAATAATTCCTGACACTGCTGGAAATGATGAAAGTGAGCTTGACAAGCCCTGGAGGTCTTACACAACCAGAGGAGAGGAAGAAACACCAGGCTTTGAATGAGGCTTAGTTGTCCTTCTTTGTTCTTACAAAACAGAAGAAAGTCTTAAATAAGCTGGTGTATATAAATCATGGTGGTTACCTCTTTACAAAATCCTAAATGACACCATTTTATTCTCTAAAGCTCAATTTTCTCTCTTGTGAAATGGAAGCTGTGGTAGAATTTGCATCCCAGTGCTCACTGAGGGTTAATTCATATAAGACAATTCAATGAGTAAGTACAATACTGATCATGCATGCAGCAAAAACTCCATGAATGCAAGCTCTTGCTATTATTCCTGCCAAATAGAAGTATTTGTAAAATATGAATATTTATAACAAAGCTGGGTAATGCATTACCTTAAATATCTTATTATCTATCTGAGATCTTTATTTTACTTAATACAATGTCTCTATTACTTTCCAATTTTGCATCAATTTTGTTTTTCTTTAAATGATATTTTATATAAACATATTATCTAAATAGAGGGCCATATCTTCCAACTCTCCACAGTAAATATTTTTATAAATTCAATTGATGAACTTGGTTTATTAAAAATTCTATGTTCTTATTCTGACTATGGAACTTGGTAGGTGGGAAAATTATGAACATAATTGTTAGGCCACTAACTTAAATATCTTCCCCTGGTGGTTAATCATGGATCTGAATCCCAGTAGTATAAATGGCTTCCCAGCAGTTCTCTGGTATAATCCTCTCCTTTTACAGTGAGATCTCGCAGCTAGAAATTATAGAAATGGAGCCCAAATATAATCAGATACATGTAAAATCAAAGCTATAAGAATATATGGAATGATCCTGTACACTTTTGAAAACATAGCTTTTATAATAGAACAACAGATTGAAGAGACAAAGGGAAAATTTAAGAGATTATTCAAACCAATTTATGCAACAATACTTCTAAGAGTCCAAAATCGCAGAAAATTATTTCAACCAATAAAGAACCCGGAGTTCTAGTTAGAATAACTACTCTAACCATTCAAGACTCTAAGTCACATGAAGCAGAAACTCATTCGTGATAGTTCAAATGATAAGATGGCTTATTATACGTCCATCATAAAGAAAGAAAAGGATGTATGACTGAACCTCACACAAGAAAAAAATTGGAAAAACTCTTTCCCAATCAAGTTCTGTGACCTCTACCTTTCTTCTGTTCTTTGCTCTGGATTCCTTTCTAGCTTGCCTGCCTTCCTCTGTTGCTTTATCTAAGTATAGTTCAGCCAGCTTGACCGTTCACTCTGTGGTCAATCACTGCAGGCCGCCAGCATGTGCACCTCTCATTTCTTTGAGGGCAGAGCCCTCCTTGCTGTTATAGTCAGTCTGCATGTTTTAGTCTTGGCTGAGAAGTTCATCAGCTGTTGACCAACTTGGTAGGAGGGCTGCAAGGAGCACATGGAGTCTAGATAAGACCTCTAAGGGCCTGCAGGAGAATGTGTGCGAATGTATCCTTTGAACATATGAATTAGGGCTCTCCAGAAGAAGAAGACCAATAAAATAGATAGAATTATAAGCTAAGAATGGGCCAGCAAGATGGCTCAGTAGGTAAATGCCTAAATACTTGAGTTCAATTCTCAGATCCCATGGGTAGTAAGTAAGAACTGAGTCCTGAAAGTTATCCTCTGATACACTGAATGTGCATACACAACCACATATGAATTTGCATACACACACAATGGATATTTTAAGGTTTTTAAACAGCTCTACAATATATGTCTTCACATTAGAGAGTGAGGAGAAATGATATCTTCTCAGTGCAAGAAGCAAGAACCTCAGAATAAGAGGCACCAATAGAGACTGAAGATCTGTAAGCCCCTGGCGAGTAAGTGGTACAGATCCCAGTTCAGAGAGAGGTGAGTAGAGAGACTGAAATCAATTGCAGCAGCAAAAGTACACCTTCCTCCTACTTTTTAAGCATCTCATCTGGGGCCTCAGCCTATAGGGTTATGCTGCCCATAATCAGGATGCATATTCCCCATTCAGTTAGCCAACTCACAAGCCAGTGTTCCTGGAAGCATTCTCAAACACACTCAGAAATATGCGTTTCTGATTCTCTAGTCATCATTATCCAGTGATGGATAAGCTAATCTGTCATAAAATGGACTATCTGAATGCTTGCATTTGCCCTAAATTCATACCTTTAAGTCTAACCCCTTAGTGCGATGGTTTTAGATGTTTCCTTATGTGACTGACTGTTCCTGGGGGGGTGGGGAAGAGTAACGGGGGAAAAAACAATAAAGAAGAAAAGTTCCCTTATTTAATTGCTATACTGCAGGCTTACTACTGGATTCAAACGAAGAGTCTGGATGTGGTAAAACTTAGAGAGTGTTTGTTTATCACTCAAATTGAGGACATCAGGTAAGTGCAAGACAGTATAGGGACCTGAGAGAACAGAAGAGAGAAAAGGGAAAATTCACCCAAATCCCCCTCCCCTGTGTCCCTACCAGCCTGCCTACTTCTTCCAAGAACATAAACCACTCCCTCAAAATCAGTTTTTCAATAACAAAATCTTTTATTCCTCAGTTCTTTGCCTACCTGGCTCCTTAAACATCAACACTTCAATCTTTTTTAGAAATATTTGACATTTTTCAGGTCAATTTAACACATTCCAGTAATATATTTTTTATTTAGGAAAACTCATTTTAACACAGTGAAAACATGACAAGAAGCAGCATGCAGCCAAGTTTCTGCTAACGGGGTGAGCTGCCTCTCAGCAGACACTCGGGCAGGCCAGGAAGTCAAGCGAGCAGGGAGAGGATTGCTTAGCAGGGAACTCTCTTCCATCTTTGCTTTGTTTCTGAAGATGAAGCAGTGTCCTAACCACTTTCCAAGATGCTACTGCTGATGTCTCTATCTGACATAGGCAGAAAATGTCCTTTACTGAAGTCTGCAGAGGATGCCAAACTCAGAGCTATTGCTAGTATCTGTAAATGGTAAAATAGTAATAAATAAGCTCATGATAGTTAAAAATACAGAGAAGGCAAAACAGGGAAATATAGAAAATAGCTGAAAGTAACACCGAGCAGCACTAACATTGTGAGGTGTTATGTGAAGGCTACAACATCCTCCAAAGAGAAAATTCTATTTTAAGGTAAATATAAAGAATCCACTTCACGGAGAGACCTAGATGCCCCTTCCTCCTATCTCTAATAGGATTGAATTGGGAATGGAACACTGAGTTTGGAGCCCTTTATTCCACCTGGGGCAGTCAGAGCAGAGTATAGAGCTATACTGATAAATCACCAAGGGTGATGCAAGCAAAAAAAGTTAATAGGGAGAAATGTTTGTAATTCCAAGACTCAATAAAAATCTGCAATTATTGTAAGTGTGCAAACACTATGAGGAAGAGTAATCACAAGCTTAGGGAAAGGCTTGTAGGTCAAAATAATGGAACCAAGTATGGCTTTATTTCAGAAATATAAGGAAACTTCTTACCACTCACAAAAGCATAGATCTAAACAGTAGATTCAAAGAACATTCTTCCAGAACTTTCCTCTCCATGTACAAGAAGAAAAACAGAAAGAAAGATAAAGGTGATTTAAGAGAAAGCATTAGCCAACCTGCCAATGAGCAAAAAGGCAAAGTAGACAAGCAAAGAACTGCTTAACAGCTAACAGCTGTGCTTGGTTTGACTTACACACCACACCTCTTTCCCACCAAAGTACTCAGTGCTGTGAAACCTGCACATAGACCCCTCTCCAAAAGCTGATGGTCACTCTGATTATAGCTCCCTACATCCCCTGGTAACTTCCCCTTTGGGGTCAAATACATCCTATAACACATTTAGGAATTAGGCACAGTGTGTTGATACAACCTAGGGTGCATATGGAACGAGGCAAATTATATTATCCTCTTATGCCTACACATGACTGAGCATGCATATAATTAGAATCAAATGTACACAATAAACAAAGGCTCACATAATCTAGGTGTATCAATAAAAACAGGAAAACACCCATGGTTTGTCCTTTAGCAACCAGCTCTTTCTCCTCATGGACTCATCAAAGAAAGCCTCCAACAGCCACCCAGTACTCTTGAGTAAGCTTTGCTGGAGTCCGCTGCAGCATATCTAGCATGTGCCTTCTGCACCTTGCCTTTGAATAACATCCCCTGCTTCTCTGCAGCTCATATGCACATATTCACTTATTCGACAACAAATGAAGAACTGGAAAACACAGTACAGTGTCAAGAGCTAACATACAGAACGCAGGAGCACCAACTACATTCCCTAGAGGCCTTGAGAGAAATAACGCTGAGCCCAGCTTCCAAACCTAGAAGGCTATATTGCAATCAAGAAGGACGTGGGTTATTTCCAGTATTATCCTTCCCAGTCTTTGAAAGAAAAAGAAAGGAGAAAATATTCCAGTAATATGCTATACAAAATATATAGAAGAGACCTTTGATCCATCATTCCTGATCCTTCTGCCCTAGTTAGGTTTGTCAGCTTGACACAGACTACAGTCGTCTGATGAGAGAGCCTCAACGGAGAAGATGCATAGCTCAGATTGGCCAGTAAGCATATCTGTGTGGGTTTTCTTGATTATTAATTGATATAGTGGGGCTCAGCCCACTTTGGGTGGTATCATCATCCCTGGGCAAGAGGGCCTATACTGTATAAAAGGGTTAACTAGTGTGCCAGTGACAGAGTCAGACGGTAAGCCAGCAAGCAGTACCACCATGGTTTCTGCCCCCAGATTCCTTCCCTGAGTTCCTGCCCCGACTTTCTTCGGTGATTGTGACCTGGAAGTGAAAACTACATAAACCCCTTCCTCATCAAAGCTGTTGTTGGTCCGAGTACTTTATCCCAGCCATGGAATGATACCAGAGCACACTAGAAGAATAATTATTCTCTAAAGGCATGCAATGGGAGAAGAAGTTAGAATGTGAATATATGTGTGAAATAGTAATGAAGAAAATACAAGAGTCTTTATCCCTGGACTAGATACAAATATAGTGGTTTCTATTTTCTCTTATTTCTGCCAATTCTATGTGCCAGTTGACAGCATGTAGCATCTCTGCTGGTTAGTGTTACCTGGTGGAAGAGCCCAACTTCTATTTCCAAGACCTATACTCCCCTGAAAGTCTAATGTGTGGCGAATCACTACAATTCCATGGGTTCCATGGAGAATTTTTTCTTGCCTCCATGACTCAGGCAAACACATAAATCTCATTTTTCCTGTTTTCCTGCAAGAAGAAGGCTCAGTGGCCAAGCAACAATTTCAGATTCCAACTCTGCTGCCTTTCTCAGGCATTTCTGTCCTAGTTCTGGGGATCAAGTTCAGGTCCTGCTGTTCGCATAGTATACACTTTACCAAGTAAGCTGTCTCCCTTCTTTCTCTCCCTTTCCTCTTTCCTTTCCCTTCTAGATACTTCTTTTCCTTCTTCAATTTTCACTGCTCTCATTCTTGTAGCTTCAATCATTATTTCCTCAACCTAGTAGAGAGAAGTCTGATCCCTACCTACCTAAGGTTCCCAAAACAACCATTCACCCACTTACCTTTGGGTATAATATGTTACAGAAAACTGAGCATACAGAGAGAAAGAAAGAAGAGCTTGAAAATACTACATGAAAGCAGCTGATGGGAACAGATGCAAAGACCGACAGCCAAACGTTATGAAGAGCTCAGGGAACTCCATAGAAGATAGGGAGAAATTATTGTAGAAGCCAGAGGAGTTGAGGACCCTAGGAGAACACAGCTTACAGAATCAACTAAGCAGGGCTCATAGGGACTCATGGAGACTAAAGCAGCAATCACAGAGCCAGCATGGGTCTCTTCAAGGCCCTCTGCATACATGCTGTGGTTCCTTAGCTCAGGGTTCTCATGCGACTCCTAATAGTGGGAGTAGGGATTTCTCTGACTCTTTTGTCTGCATGTGGGATCCTTTTCCTCCTACTGGGTTACCCTGCCCAGCCTTGATACATGAGGGTGTGTGCTGAGTCCTATAGCATCTCATTCTGCGTGTTCAGATGATATCACTGAGAGGCCCTCTCTTTTCTGAAGAGAAACAGTAGTGATGGATCCAATGGTGGAGGAGGTGACTGGAAGGAGTGACACAGAGCGGAGGCTTTGGTCAGGTTGTATTGTATGAGAGAGGACTAAAGGGAAAAGTGGGGTGGAGAACATAGTGTATGAAATTATTCTTCCTTCTAGAAAAATGTCATCTTCCACATTTATCCTTAGGAGTGCTAGCTTTAGTTCCTTCACTACAAAGGCTTGTTCTTCAGGAGGGGCATTTTCACAGTCCCTCATATATGCTTTATCTATTTTCCCAGTTTCAACTTACTTATGATCATTTTTCTTTAAAATAAAAATTTTTCACATCTGCCATCTTATTATTAGATGGGTAAGTCTCACCTGAGCATTTGATAAGACATTAATCTGCCTGCATACCTTTATATACGCTTTAAGCGCTAGATTTAGATATATATATTCAAAATTGACTGTGGTCTACATATAATTCCTTTGGATAATTTGTTATATCTGTTTTAGTTGCCGCAATTGTTGTTTTATCCTTTTCTGACTTATGTTGACAAATTGTCTGACTTTGTTCTTTAGTAGTAGATCTATGATAAAAGCAATCATCTCTGTAATCTGACATCTCTCAAAAACTTTGAAGCTTAGGTTTAAATGTTCTCAATGGACTATTGAATGTCTGTTTTTGATAATAACATGGTTCCATTAAAAGATCAAGAATGGCTTCAAATTCAGTGAAGTTTTTGAGTCATGAATGCAAGTGCACAAAAGAAAAGCAATTTATTGAAAATACTGTGCAAATAGAAACAGAAATAGGATGGGAGGAAATTTCCTTTTTAAAAATACAGTTGTAATACCTACATACATGCTTTGCTCTAAATTGGTATTCTTTAATTATTTGGAGAGGTTGAATAATGATCTTTCTCAGACTGAAACAAACTGACAGACACAATCCCCTGTACCCCCAGTTAAGCATTCATTTCTATCTAAGGAATATTATTAGACAATTACCCAGTCCCGACACTCTCTCGCACTCCTATAGCCGCAGTTCAAAGCCCAGCTTGTGGAAACTTAGTATTCATCTTGAAGTGTGACAAGGTAACTATCATTACAAGGCAATAGGTGGAAGGGCAGATGGGTGGAAGAACGGACTCAGGCACAGCTCACCACTGTGGGAACACGTGAAAATTCTTATGGCTCCCGGTTTGAAGAAAACATTCTTGAAAGAAGAGACATTCTGACCCAAAGAAGGAGGTACAAAATATCCTGCTATCTTTCGCAACTGTGTAAGTATGAAGGACAGTACAAGAGATGCCTCAAGCCATAGGGTGGGACAGAGAGTTATATGTGGAATGATTCTTCGACTGTAAAGAAAGGGCTGAGGACAGTAGAGTGGCTGGTCAGTTTTAAAGGTTAGAAATCAGACTGGCTGCCCTGGAGTGATCAACACCATGAGGGGGCAGCTTCAGAAGGCTGGAACAAAAGAGATTAGACTGAAATAGACAGTGAATGTGAGCACAGCAAGAAGAGAAAAAAAATCCTTAAAAACCAGCAGGATTTGATGATAAAATAGCATCTGAAGGTAGAAAATTTAATAGGAACTCTACCACCCTTTCTAGGGGTACTTACACTTTATAGGGAACTTAAATTATAGGATGATGTGTTTTAACATCTCAGTACCCGTTTGAACAAAGGGCCATGGGTGATCTTGTGCTGTGTACGTTATCATGTGAGGAGGAAGCTGTTCCCTTCTACTAAGTGACTATAGCTCGAATCAACATTCAGAGTTGAGCTTGGGGAGAAAGATTTTTTTTAACTACTCTCAATGAGAATTCTGTGACTAAATTCCTTTATAGTCTAAGTGAATATCATCACACACAGAGAGACTGGGGTGGGGTGGGAGACGACATACTCACAGAGAGACCATATACACACAGAGAGACCACACTCACAGGCCACATATACAGACCACATACACACACAACATCATAGACACACACAACACACAAACACAAATACATGCATGCATGCATACACACATGTGCAGCTGCAGAAGAGAGCATGTCTTGAAAACACCCAAGTCCTTTTCCTCAGGATTCTTGTGGCGCATAGAACACGCACACCACCACCAAGTGCCTAAAGTACATTTTCTTTGACTTTCAAAATGCATTCTTTTTCATTGAAGAATTTCTCCTCTAAGTGCTTATACTAGTGAAATCACAGTGTGTGAGTCATGCACCTGACTCTGCTTTGCTGAATTTGTGCTATATTTACAGCTGGTATATTTTCAGGGATATTTTCTAATTGATGAGGAACTTGTCTCTTCCTGTCTTCAGGTCACTGACAAATGAATGAAATGAAGACCCAGAGAGAAGAGAGGAGACTTTGTGTGAAGGCAGGCTGAGCTGATGTTCACTATAGATGGCTATTTGGGGGTTATTCTCTCATTTGCCTGCCTCCATCAAACCCAGAAGAGGTCGTTGCTGTCAAATGCCGACTACAGAGGGAGTTGCAGTGACTCACCCCTAAATTCCACTAATACTTCCTTTGTGTGACCAATATAAAAATTACAACAAAAATATAAGTAAAACCATGCAATTTAGTTTACATTTTTTTCTTTTAAATCTCAACTTCAAACCTCTCAAGGCCGGACCTGTGGCAGCTGCCTGTGCCTAAACCTCTTCTGTTATGTTGAACCACATTAAAGAATTCTTTCAAATCGGCTGTATAAGTTTCCCATGTTAAACTTAATAGGAAGAGTTTCTAGCACCACCAATAAGTAGAACAGAGCCCTAATGTTGTTAGGAAGAGAACCACTTTAGGCCATGTTTTCTGCCCATGCTTTTTGTTCTATACCTCTGCGAGTCCTCAGTTCTTCCAACTCTACCTTAAAGAATCTCCACACGGTAAATTTTGTATTGACTCGCATTACCAGAATTTTCTTCCCAGGACTGGGAGGACTAAACAATGTCTATCCCTTCTTTATACGATTCCAATGCCAAACCAAAGTTCAAGCCCATCAAAGTATCACCCAGGCAACCACTGGGTTTATTGGGCTTACTTACAGAGAATGGGGCAGGGGTATGGGCAGGAGCATGGATGGTCCTAAAGAGAGCTGCACTGAAAGTTCTGAACCCAACATGGATGGTGACTCCCCTCCCCCTTCAACCCTCCCCCAAGGTCCCCATGCTCCCAATTTACTCA
>LOJH01033727.1:0-16211 GCA_001685095.1 Ellobius talpinus | reverse complement strand
ATATTTCTGCTCTTGATTAAGGTATTGCGTTTGTGCAGCTCATTTAAAAATGTATTGTATAATTAAGAAATACAGGCTAATAGATAGTCATCTATAATAGTCAACCTTGTAGTCATGTTAATTAGGTTTTCTAGATGTATGGAGATATATTTCAGATGAATAGGTATTCTTCAAAACTTTCAAATGGTATTTAAAATGTTCTAAGAACTTAGGACTTTTCATGACAATGAAATACATCTACTCCTGGCAACTCCAATCTAGTTCAAGAGGATGATGGGCATCAAAGAGGCTCTCCTTATGGAGTTTGTTAGTCATTTCAGCAAGAAACTGCTCTTGTCTGAACTACTTGATGCTATGCTGTATGAATTGGACATGCAAGACCCACAAAAAAATGACTGCTGAACTTGCCTAAAGGTGAGACAGTCCTTAAGGGTTTGTGCTTCATAAAAGAGTCTGTCAGACATTCTGCAGGAAACAGAAGAAAGTAACTGACAAACTGCCAATAGAGGCAAAACAGTTTTTCCAATTTCCTGCGTCATGGAAAATTTGCAGAATGCTATGGACCTGTAGGCTGAAGATGAATTCCCCAGTGTTACAGAAGAACTTTAAGTGACTGTCTAGGCAGCGAGATGTCTCTGTTTTGAAAGAGTTTTGAAAGCTGCTTACAATGCATGTCCTGTTAACTTAGGCAATATTATATCCTTCTGGGGTCTTCGATGGAGTTGAAGAATATATAGTTATAATTATAGTTTTCCTTAGTTATGATAAAAGATTAAATAGACATAAATATTGTAACTTTAATTCTTGCTTGATACCTGTTTTGCTATATGTAATTTTACTGTGTTAAAGTTAAAACCTTCTTTTTTATTTAGGCAGAAAGGGGGAGATGATGTGGGATTCCCCTTTGTATGATATGAATTTACTTTTACAATTGATTATTAAAGAAGCTGTTTTGGCCGACGGCTTAGTAAAGTAAAGCCAGGTGGGAAATCCAAACAGATATAGAAAGAGAAAGTAGGTAGAGTCAGAAAGAAGCCATGTAGCTGCCAAAGGAGAAAGATGCCAGCTGTCAGCCAGAAACTTATTGACAGACCACAGATGATACACAGATTGATAGAAATGGGTTAATTCAGATGTAAGAATTAGATAAAAAATATGCATAAGCTATTGGCCAAACAGTGTTGTAATTAATAGGGTATCTGTGTTATTATTCAGGTCTGGGCAGCCAGGAAATGAACAAGCAGTCTCTGCCTATACTAGTACAATAAGTGAACAAGAACAAAATCTGGACTTGAATATGAAAGGACTCTGAAATATTACAGCCACTTTTTTATAAATATAAAATGGATACAAAAACGATTAGATTAAAATATACTGAGTTACTTCTACTTGAATAAGGCTTTGCACCAGAGAGGATAAAAATGGAGAAAGCCTGGGATAGAGCCTACTCATAAAGCATTTGCCTACCATGAACAAAGCCCTGATTCAATCTCAAGCACCACAAAAATAAGAGTAAAATATTTACACCTTGCAAAGGAGAATGGTTGAAGATCAAAATCATCTTAGCTGGATTTCTGCTGGGAAAGACAACAGGCTTACCTGGGGCTACTTTGTCTGAAGGTGATCCTCTAGCAATAGCTAGAAACTGAAGAGATGGGTAAAATAAGGCATATGAAATAAAACAGAACACTAGCAGTACCTTATTGTGATACCTTTATTACAACAAACACTGGGAAAACTTAGCTTTCTCCTACCACTATCTACCTGAGAATGGGAACGGGGAAATAATTGTCTTATGGGTGATTTGACTGTGTGCCAAGTAGTGCATCATTTGGTACTATTTGTAGCTCTGTTCATATAGAAGAATGACCCAGTAGAACCCCACAAATATTAGACATAAGACCTAGTAGAGAATATCTGAGGCAAAAAGCAAGATGCAGGCAGAACCAAAGATTCTGGCAATTTACACTCACATTTATGCGGGCTCCTGCACCAATGTTTTTGAAGTGGGTCAAGATGATATGTATAGACAGATGATAAAACAAAGAAGCATATAATCCTTAATGCCACAATGAGAATAGCTTCTTAGTATCAGCATATGCAAAGTAAGTCATGAGAGAAATTTTCAGTATCCTTTGTCCTTTTTCACTCTTACTTTCTACAGCTTTTTCTAACCACCCTCTTGAGGAATCTAGAAACTATGCGCCCTAGAGCCTCTAATTCAGTAACAGCCTGGGCTTTCTTATTACTGGTAGTATATATGATATAACACAAATACATATGAGAGAAAAATAGATACAATACATACATATTTGGAAATATTATACATATATATATACATATATGTAGATAAAGGCTTTTCATATGAGGAACTGGTTCACACAATTATGTGGCAAATAATTACCAAGAGTTTCTAGACACTCAGGAGATCCAGAGTTATATTTTCACTACAACTGTTAAAATCTCAGAACTAGGGAGCTGATGACAGAATTTCATTCCAAGTACTGGAAACAAATACAGCAAGCTGAAAACTCAGACAGCTAGGAAATTCTCCTTTGCCCTGTCTTTGCAGCCACCCAGCTGGCGAGAGCAATCTTCCTACTTTGTCTACCCCTCACAATGTTGATTTCAGCTAAACCCACAATTTTTAACAAACTCAAAGTAACGTTAGTATTTGAACACCTTATGGGTCCCATCAATTCAATGGATCAAACCACTGAGTATGTGTAGAGTGAGTACTGACCCTGGCATTTCAAACAAATCCCCCCTTTCATTCCCACTCTCTACCCCCCCCCAATCCTGGTTCCAGTGGTCAATGAAGCATACTTTGAACTCAGGTTCTCATTACAAAGTATATTTGTGCTGGCATTACCGTAGATACGTTGCTCTCTAGAAGGATTCCCACTAAAGGCAAGAAGCTTTTCCTGTTAGAATATGGGTTATCACCCTGCCTACTCTCTTCCCTCTTCTGAAGGTAATGGGTTTCTGATCTCAACTTCATATCTCCATCTCTATTTTTCATGATCAATTCGTGGTAAGGTTACAAAGCATTATGGGCTTTTCAGGAAATTAGGAAATAAACAGAAAATAGAGGAGATAGAAGGTGATTCCAAAATCGTTAATGAGGATAGAACCAATTCTCTATAAAGGCTTCCTGCAGAGAAATTCAACCAAGTTGGACAAACACTGTGCTCATGGGAGGTGGGGTTTTTTGTTTTTTGTTTAGTTTGTTTGTTTTTCCTATCAGGGACTTAGAAACCTTTCCTTTTGTTAAAAGAGTGACAGAAGACTCAAACCAGCCCCAGTGGGATCTTCATCAAGTTCCAGCTAATACACAGATGTGGCTGGAAGGCAAGTTAAGAAGCCTTCACTCTCAACCCCTACAGGTCTCCAGGTACAGGTCCAGCATTTATTACGTTAAGCCTAGCAAACCACGAGAAATAGAATCAGTACAATATAGGCCCAACCAGTGCAGAAGAGGAACACAAGAATTAAATAAGTCCCTGTGTCCCAAGATTTATATCTGAGAATATCACATTACACCAAGGAAAGATGAGAAGTCATCAATTATTAAAGGGCCAATGGAGCCCAGACCTTCTCTCCTGTCCCTCTGTATGTGCTGAGGAGGAGTGCCTGAGAAAGGTGCCTTTTGATGCTTTGTTTCATGCTTCTGACTCTCTTGGCTGTGAAATCAAACTAAGATATTAATCCATGAGTAGCAAACCATAGGCCACATTCAGGTACTTAAGAAAGCAAAACTAGAAATCCACACCAATGCGGTGGTGGTTTACTCTTCGTTCAATGAACTCAGACTGTCTTTGAACACATGGGATTTCAACTTTCTATCCAGACTGATTCTCTACAGATCTGTTGCTAAACCACACTTCCCTGTGTGTTGCCTTCCTCAGCCCAAAACTTTCTGAGGATCAGAGGAAAACAGTCTAATCTTTCTTTATTCAAAGTAACCTATCTCTGGTTAGGTTACTTTATTCAAAGTAACCTATCTGAGTTCACCTTCTCCTTGTGAGCATAAAGCTCTTTGAGCAGAGACTTTACCATGACTCACAACCAATGATCCCAACAACAGATTAAGGACTCTACCCCAAGAAATCACCATTCCCTTTCCAATGTCTTTATAAAAGCTTCCATTCACAAGCTCTTCTTTCTGTCCTTAACATCCTGCCACCATGCTTTCATCACCTGCAAAATTTTAGCAAGCCATTTCCAACCAAAGGAATAACAAGTCAGTGTCTCTGAGGCCCTAAGAAGCATACTGATGGTAAGAAACAGCAAAGCTTTCTGCCTTGGATGAGTCCTTCTAGAATCCGTCAGGCTGCCTACCGCAGAGCTAACAGCATTTCTAATGATTTAGTTCAGAAATCACAAACATGCTACTTTGCTAATTATACCCATTTTTTCTAAGCTTCCCAGCTCTATCTCAGTGGCACTCAACCTGGAGGTCTTGATCCCTTTGGGGAGATTAAATGACCCTTTCACAGGGATCACCTAAGACTACTGAAAACATGATATTTACATTACAATTCATAACAGTAGAAAAATTACAGTTATGGAGTAGTAACAAAAATAATTACATGGTTGTGGATCACCAGAACATGAGGAACTATATTAAAGGCTTGCAGCATTTAAAAGGTTGAGAACCACTGCTCTGTGTTCTCCTGAATATAAAAACTTTGGCTCCACCAAAACAGCCACATGAACTCTCATGCCACCCCTAGCCATCAGGGTAGCTGCCTTTTAAGAGCATCAAGGGTCACTTTGAACAGTGTCAGGCTTCATTTTGGAAGTTTCCGGGGTGTGTGTGTATGTGTCCGTGTGGTGTGTGTGTGAGTGTGTGTGTCCTGTACTCATTACTCCAAAAAGACAAACCACTTTTTAAAACTCAATCTCCACACTGTGAAAGTCAAAGACTTCCCAAGTTTGAGATGTCAGTCAGGGGTCACTTGGAAACCGGCTTAACAAGATTGCCTCCTCGCTGTGTGAGCCATTTAATTTCTTCCAGCTCTACTCTGCTGCTGACAGAAGGAACTGCTTCAAGGTTACATTGAGGAACTCTGTGTACCAGAGTGTGGCGTGTTTGTAGGAACCCAAAAAAGAATTACGGTTTAAGTCTTTTTTTTTAACCCAAGCAAATACACAATCGCATATTCTTCTATGTTCTCTTTTTAAAAATTGCATCATATATTTTACGCATCCCACACGACCAGTAACCAGTTGCCTGAGTTTGACTTGCCATTATTGTTATTATCTTGTTCTTTTTATCTAGCTCTAAATGTTGGAGCTCTCTGAAGTCCCCTTCCTGTTTGAGTTCCTCCCACCCTTGATACACTGCTCTTATAAGCTTCTGTATATTTCCACCACCATAAGCAACCTAATGCTTGATGACTTGAAATTGCCATCTCCTCCTAGGTCTTTCTCCTGGGCTGCATAGCAATAAGTACCTATCTTTTCATCTGGAAGGTGAATAGCTACAGTTTCACAAGTGATCTCCAACACGGTTTACAATGTAATTCTCTTCTTTCTGTATTGCTTGAACAATCTGATGCCAGTTACAGGATCTCTTCCATTAGGACAGTCACGACCATGCCCGCCTGCTTCTCTTCCTGTTCCTACAATGGTGGGAAGCATCACTCATTCTCACCCACATCTAGCTCCCTTTTAGTTTCAGGCAATGGAAAGTTATACCTCTCATCCATTGCTAACAAGGATGGCTTTGTAATGCATCTGGCCAAGAATGAAATATAAGCAGTTTCCTGTGTGTTTTTATTTCCATGACCGATCTCTTCCTCAGATTCAGTATGTGGAGGGAAGCATTGGAACAGTGACATTGTGGCAACTTCTCAATCTGCAATCCCTACTGACTGTCCTAGTTGGTTTTTTGTCAACTTGAATCAAGCTAGAGAGATATCTGGGAAGCGAGAATCTCAGGTGAGAAATTGCCTCCGTTATACTAGCCTATAGGCAAGTCTGTGTTTCATTTCCTTGATTAATAATTGTTGTGGGAGGATCTAGTCTACCGTGGGTGGTGCCACACTTAGGCAGGTAGGTGGTCCTGGGATACATAAGAATACAACTTAGCAGGCCAGTAAGTGCATTCCTCAACAGTCTTTGCTTCAGTCCATCCTTCCAGGTTCCTGCCTTGGCTTCCATCAATGGACTGCGTGAATTAAGTTATCAAAACTAAACAAACCCTTTCTTCCCCAAGTTGCTTTAGGTCATGGTCTTTATCACCACAATAGAAACCTAATTAGGACAGTGACTAGGGTGCCTGTATCACAAGCCTGAATAAAATAAAAAATTATATTGGCTGTGTGAAGTCTCTATGAATTGCAGCTTGCTTGTTGGCACAGCATACCCTAGCCTAATAGCATGTCCCATGTCACCAACAGAACCTAGATTCTTACATAGCCGAGCACCACTAATGTGTTCCTGTCCTTTGTTTTCTCTGTCTCAGTGATCAGTTCATTCTGACAGTTCTCATATATAAAGTCCTTGAATCACTTCTCCTCTAACTTGCGGTATTCTCCTGCTTTTACATTTTGTGCATATGTTTTCTTATTTGTCTTTCGTTTTAGTTTTCTTTCTTTTTTTTAAACGCATGCATCAGTAGCTTTACTTTTTTTAACCCAATAGTGTTCCATTGTACTGATATGCCACATTCTGTTTGTTTCACTCAAGAATCAATGGTGGAACATTTGGATTATTTCCAGATTTTTTCCCTGTTATGAATGAGGATATTTTACTTTAAATATCTTTGTGCAGATATACTCATGGATGTTTCTAATATTGGGGGTAAATATCTATGTAGTAGAATTATTGCATCAAATTCTAAGTAAAGATTTAAATGTTTTGCATACCTGCTTTTTATCATTTTAAGTATTTTTAGTGATATTTAAGAATTTCATCTATGATGCTGTACTTACACCATCTGCCCTTCTCTCTTCTCTCCATTGTCTCCTATTCCCCCAACACACATACATTCTTCAAATTTACAACCTCTTATTCTTTAATTTTTATTTAAACTCACAATTAAATTTGCAGAATAAACTGTAAGTATATAATACAACCTACTGAGTCATTTAGCATTGTTCATATGTGTTTAGGGCTGACCTTTGGGGTTTGAGAACCTGTGAAAGAGATTTTCTTTGGAGAACACTGATTCTCTGATTCATTTTTCCTCTCTCAGCAACCATTAATTACCTATTGCTCTGGTCTGCATCTAGGAATGGGGCCTTGTTTTGCTTTCTTTAAGACAAGGTCCTGCCCTGTAGCCAAAGCTTGCCTCAAACTTCCAGTCCTCTTACCTTGTCTCCTGAATGCTGGCATCCTAGGCAACCACCGCCACATCAGTCTTTTTACAAAGTTCAGTAGGCTTCCCACGTCTCCTAGATCACCCCTGCCGTAGCACTACACTTACGCCCTTCTTATGGCTGCCAGAGTATTTCAGAACAAAAGCAGATTGATCCCATTTCCCCTTAGAAAATCCAAAATAGAGTTCTTTAGAATGTACTAACTCGCTGTGTGCCTTGGCTCCTTTCTGTAGCTGTGGTTAAGAGGCTAGCCACTCCGGGAACGCAATGAGCCAAAGCTGTTCTCTCTGAAGTTACAGAAACCACCTTTTTAGGGGAGACGGACTATTTAACTGAACCAGTTCTCCACATTTGTAGCCCCCCTAGATCACGTCCCAGGGATTCTGACGAGCAGCTAATTTCTTCCTAATCAGGACTATCTCCTGCTGTTTCCCATTCATTGTTACCACGGACCCACCCAGCAGGTTAGAATAAAGTATTGCCAGAAAATAATATGACTAGGTATTATTATTATTAATTCTTCCTTTATGCTTATGATAGTCTCCCTAGAGAAGTACATAATATAGTTAGAAGACAGTAACATGGGATATGCAAAAGAGGAACAGGAGGGATTGCTGCATAGTTCTCTCAGTGGCTACACCCCCAGGACTCTCACTTTGAGCTGTATTTAAACTCACACATTTAGATTTAAAGGACAATTTCTAATAGTTGATCCCCGACAGGGTTTGCTAACCATTTTTCCTACCTTAGACATAAATAATCAAGTGACAGGCCAGAGAAAGGAGGTTGGTGCCTACAGTCTCAGTATGGAAATTCCTGTGATTACATTTTTCTGAAGAGAAGTTAATAATAAAATAACATTAATAATTAGCCTATTAGTCAATTACTGTTTTAAGGTAATTTTTTGTAATGCACTTAACTATGCTAACATTGCTTTTATTTTCTATAGCCTCATTGTTTCTTTTTAAACAATTTGTAGAGCCCCTAGCTACTGTGATTATATAAATTCTTTTCCAAGATGGATATTATTAATAGCAGAGATGTCTTACACAAACATCTCCACTGGGTTTTTCCTCTAGGGAAAAACCTGAGAACCTCACAGCGTCCCAGTTCTTCTCAGAGAACTGGTGTGGGTAACATGATGGATGTTAGGGGATGGAGAAAAGTTAAAAGATTAAAAACAAATCCTCCAAAGCAAACAATCTTGTGGAATTCCCTGTTCACCCTGAGCGTGAAGTTCAATGAGGGCTTTGGTGACATGTAAAATTAACAAAGACCTACATGAAGCGAGCTGACAGGCTCCTTGGAAAATGCTATAGGTAGGGTCGCAGTGGTCAGGGTAGCAGAGATGTCCAGCCAGGATGAACAACCCTCAGTGTGGCTCGGGTGCACTGAGCTTTAGAATTCTTTGTGATTTGCTTGTACGACAAACAACTGTCTGCATGATGAATTGGGCTTGAGTTTGTATTGTTGCTAAGAAAAGAAAAGTAAAAATTGTGTCCCTCTAAAATAGCCCTCTTGCCCTCGGCTCGCCTTTGGAGATTGGGGGAGTGACTTTCACTGCATCCACATCCATCCTCCCTCTCCCGCACGGGGATTTCCCAGAGGTCTGCATCTACCAGACTCATTTCTGGGCACACCAGTCATATGAGGTACAGAGTCATCCTGGTCATTTGCTACCTTGTGTGTCGTGTTTTTTAATGCATGGTTACTTCAGCCATGGTTGCTCTCTTCTCTGTCGCATATTCTAGTATGGATCGTTCCTCATACATGTCTCCTTCGCCTCTTGATTGAAATCCTGAGAAGAGCAACCTGGAAATCTCCAGTGACTAAAAAGCAGCGTTGTTCGGAAATATTTCAGCGTAAAGGGGTCAGAAAAACAGACATCCTCTCATGTCTCTGCAGCACTGGCTCCAGGAACCCACCTCAAATACCAAATCCTGCGGGCGTTCAAGTCCACAGCTGTTCATCGTTTTCACGTCACCTACGAACACCATCCTCTATACTTTAAATCATCTCTAGTTGATATTTGGTGCCCTGCCAATCACAGCTGCTCTGTGCACTCTAGCAGGAAACAAGGACAAGAAAATTGTCTAAGCATATACAGTCCAAGGCAAGGCCTTTGAAGAAAGGCACCTTTGCAGCACATAGGGTTGGCAGAGTCCACAGAATTAGAACTGCACACATTGTCATGGATAATAATAAAAGAGGTCAGAGCAGAGGTAAAGGTGAGATTATGAAGTGCATGATAATCAAGAATCTGGGAAATCCCGCATGGAAGAAATCTGGGAACTCCTGCATACTGAGCCTGAGCCGGAGGCTGCTGAACCACATCATAGCCAACCTTCCTCCAGCTACCTGGGTCATCTTGCTTTCTATGGACTTTGTGGACTTGCCAACTCTGGGTCAGCTCATGGGGCCTATTGCTCTCCTCTTGAAATGTTCTTGTCCCAAGTACACATGGTCCCATTTCCGTGACATTTCAGATGTCAGATTAAGGACCACCGAGGCACTTCATCCACATGGCTGTGATGGTTCAGAGAGACTCTCTCTCATTTCTGCCATCTCATTACCCCCTGGTCAGTTTATACTGACATGCGTCTTTCATCCACAGAAACACGATGACATGAGATGTCTGCGTCCTCAGTTCTGTTTGTTTCCTGCGGATCAGGGAATTTATCCCCTTATTCAATACCCAGAGTCCGTAAGAGTACAGAGCATGGCAGGCATGGGTCATCACTGAATGAAGAAAGATGAGCACCCATGGGAGAAACTAACAAACCAGAAAATCAACAAAAGAAATTATGTTAGCAAGAAAGAGTTAGCAGGCAAATACTATCTTACTATCTTACGTGGTAGCCAGAAGATAAACCTAGATACAGATTTATCTTTTTGTATTTCTGAAGAAATATAATTGCTATTATCTCATGATGGTACTAGGCAGACGATAAGCAAACTGAATGGATATATGGAGGTGGGTAGTCAATTAAGCACTCTAAGATCTCTGTTGTGACATATACTTGGTTTCATTCAGAAAACTTTGTATTTTTTATTAAGAAAATTTTATGTCACACCTTAGGATATCCACCAAACTCTTCTCTGGCTTTTCTGGCCCTTGTTTCCAAGACAGTCCAACTGGGTCTTAATGTTCTTGCAGTGAGTTTTGTAGTTTGCCAAGGTTAATGTCTCTTGTACACATATTAGTTGGAGCTACTCAAATTTGGCAAAGTCTGTTCTACTGATAGTCAATTTTTAAGGAGACAGTTATGCTATGAAAATAAATGATTCCATTTTTTAAAAGGCAGGCATGAGAGCTTCTGCCCTAATAAGTATAAAACACAGGTATAGTTCTGCTTTAATTCCCAATCTTACCTTGCTGGAGGACTGCTAACTTAGTAGTCGTGGTATTATGTGCCATCAATCATTACTAAAATCCTATAATTACCTATACTTAGTCTCATTTTAATATAGCCTCAATATTTCTAGGGTCCTATCAAAAAGGTCAGTGCAGAATATTACTGTATTTATTCAAGCCTACTTTGAACTGTTTAAGGCATGTATTTGAAAATTCCCTGCTATTCCTTGCTACGGTTGCTTTTTCCCTTTTCATCCATCTTTGTCTCTTTGCATTTGCATGCTCATGCCTCATAATACATTGGTGCAGAAAAGAGTAGTCTTTTTGTCCAAACTGGAGAACCATCTCACTAACATGTATCTGTTACACCGTGTGTGCACAGGCCGCTACCATATTCTACACTGGCTCTTTTTGCTGGTGTTATATTACCAGACATATGACTGCTACGTTGTTTAAAATTCTTGCCCAGGACTCACCTCAGCCATAAGGGGCAGGTTGGTTCTTAGCACGCTTGCGGTCCGTTGTGACTGGATGGTAGGAGCAACATTTGTGTTTTCTACCATGGCTTCGCACTGCCACTGTCTCTCGTTTGCACAGACTCCCAGGTTTCCAGCATTACTCTAGCTTGGTTGATCCTTGACTCCCAAACTAGAGTCATGGAAATCCGATCTGACTCAACACAAGCAGGAGTACTATTTGAGAAAGGTTCAGAGAGGTTCAGACTACTATTTTTCCAAGGGGGAAAAATGTAGTGATATTTTTGTTAACATATAATTAAAGTAGTCATGCTCAACTTGCTATTTGCAAGGGAACAAAAATTTTCTAATCATATTTTCTTTTAACTTTTTAATCAATCTGTGGCTATATTTTTAGCTAATCTTATTTAGCATTTAGGTTCCTCTGATGTTTCAAAGCAGACACTATTATACCCTTCTTTCCCCTTCTGATTTAGGGTAATATGTAGCTCTGGATGAGCTTAAGCTGGCTATATAGGTAAAGATGATCTCATTCTAATCAACCTATTTGCACGCACCAAGTACTAGGATGATAACATTTTCTAAGATGTGTGATCTTATGCAATGCTGTGAATCAAAGCCAGCAACGGTTTTGTACACGGTAGGCAAGCACTCCAACAGCTGAGCTACACACAAAACCCTTAGTTCTTTTAGAAATAAGGATATTTAACTTCAAGGAGTTGAAATATCAGTAGTCATACATCTAGACAGTAGAACAGGAAAGACATAGCTAATTTAATTCTAAGCTCAGGTTTCTTTTGATATTGTGGATTACATTGGAATTAAAATTATTTCCCTTATCAATATTATTCTATGTCTGGCTATACACCCCTATCTTTACTAAGCTTTGGGGGTTCAGCTAGTTAGGTATGTAGAGAGAGGTAAAATTTATAAGGATAAAATAGTGAAATATCAATTAAAGAGCAAGAGAAGAGAGTAGAAGCATGTCCCAGAATGTTGACTACAGACTTGAAGCTTGGAGAATGAAGTTGGAGGTTCCAAGAGACAAAACAGTGTGATCATTGTCTCTTCCTGTACGTACATTGCACATGCATTCCTGTGGTACAGTCATTCTACAGGTCATGGTTTATTGACATATTGGGAACTGAGGATCCTAGGATGCACAAATGCATGGGTGTTTAATATTTCTTAAGTCATGAGCTTAGTCTGTCACTACATACCTGCCTTCCTATTCTGAGACCATCTATCTGTTTACAACCCATAGCCCAACAAAGACTGTCTTGCTTATTTTCCTATAGCTGTGGAGAGACAACAAGGCAATTCATAAAAGGAAGCATTTAATTGGGGATTTGTTTACAGTTTCATCTCTTTAGTCTGTCATAGATAAAAGCAGGGTGGCAGGCAGGCAGACATGGTGCTAGAGCAATACCTAAAGGTTTACATCTTATCTGCAAGATGGAGACAGAGAGGGAGTGACTAGACCTGATATGGGCTTTTGAAGTATCAAATCCCACCCCAATGACACATCTCCTTCCACAAGGCCACACCTCCTAATCCTTCCTAAACAGTTCCATCAAATGGGAACCAAACATTCAAATATATGAACCTATGGGGGGGCAGGCTTGGCATTCTCATTCAAAGCACCATAAGGACCAACTTACTGCCTATCATCAGAAAATGAAGACATTAACAAAATTTTTCGAGCAAGGCTACCAAGGCTTTAACAGCACTGCTGTATCAGAGAGGTGCTCCTAACCCAACAGCCATGAGGTCATAAGAGAACCCAGCCTATCTTCTGTCTATCCTGCACAGAGCCTGGGACAACAAAGAGATTCCCATATTGAGCTATATTACACCAATGCTTCTTTGTGAAGAGGAAAGAAAGGAAAGTAGTGAGGGGTGGCCAGAGAGAGCCTGCCCTACACATACAGCCTCTTTCAACAGCTTTTACTTCACATTTTCTGGAGTCAGACATTGGCTACCAACTTGGTGGTAGCATGAGAAACCTACCAATTTGCTGTACGACTCCTAAGCAGAACTGGGACAGTTTTAGATTTATTAATGCTGATCTCTTGTTGGACGGGGAGCCAAGAAGAAGTGTCAGCTCACATTTGTGTCTATTCCATGGCAGGATAAATGTATGTTATTCTCTTCTCACAGGGAATAGCATTTGGCCTGTGCTGCTGGAATTCAAATGAATAAGGGTGAATGATGCAGACAGTTCTCTCAACTGTACTTTAAGCTGTCTAAATGGTTCCCACAAATTCCCACCTACAATGGGCAAGGTCAAAAGTCTCAAGAAGGTACCACCTCATTAAGGCTGAAATGCACCTGGCTCTGAGTCTCTCACAACCATGCCTGTTGCTAAAATTAGTCCTACAGACACCTAAGCACTCCATCTTTCCATCTCTCATTTGGTCCCATTAAGCACAGAGGACAGTTAATAAAGGAAGAAAAATTAGTCTAACTAAATTAATTGATCTCTAGTAGAAGGGAGGCGAGCATTGCCATTCAGTCTATTTTAGAAAGAACAATGAGGCTTTTATTGTTCATAATGGCTAGTGCCCGCATTCTTATTTAATGCTCTTATAGTTTTCAGGTGTACTGTACCTGTGGGGAAGGAAATTCAAAAGTATTCTTTGGCTGTGGTCCTTTCAGGAGAAAAGAATGGAAACACGTCTAAATGAAAGGAAACATACAAATCAACCCCATGAATACAACAAAGATAATTAATGGGTCATGAAATAATATTAGTGAACCTCGCATGGTGCCTTTCTCTGTAGCAATCTGTTGTCAGGGTGATTGACTTGTTAGTGAGGACTCAAAGAAGTGTGTGGTGCTCTCCAAATGTGCTATTGTTGGAAGAAAAGTTTCACTTTCCACATACACAGGAAGAGTCAACCCCACTTAGGATAGGAAGATACACAGAGATTATTTATTTCAATACTCTACCTGAAAGAAATGGAGGGTCATTAAACTGACCTTCTAGTTTGTGACAGTACTAAACACACCCTCCTGTCCTTAGGAAGCTGTTTCTCTTTCTGTTGGGCTACACAGCTGTTGGCCATGTTAGCAGGACTTCCATGTTAATTCTATTGGAGATAAAAAAATGTATTTTCTGTCACAGGTTTCTCATACTATAGCAAACATAAATACCCTCTATGCCCCTCTACACCACCAAGAGAGGGATTCATTACCAATTGCTCTAGGCTTCCATTATAACTTAAAGGGAAACTTAGTGTCTGGAGTCCTCAATGCCCAACAAATGAAAAAAGGTGGTTTCACATTCCTTGTATTATAACAAGAACACATTGAGGAGGCAGCAACCTAGCCTTCCCTAGCAATAGTCTATCTTCGGAAGGGAAGTGGTAGCATCTATGTAATCATTTGAAGGGGGTATAGGTCAGGTATTCCTGCCATTGGATCTGTGCAAAGCCTTCCTGAGACCAGTGTCTTATCCTGTAGGAATCCAAGCTGCATGCCATGCCAAAACCTGCTGCTGTCACAGTCTGCTGGCAGTTCCACTCGAGGACCTTTTCCTGACCAGATCCTTTACCAGGCAGTATCCTAGTAGATGCCACTCTTGCCAGTGACTAATACCAACACAGGCCACCAGCCAGCCTTGCATAGAGTCATCCGACATCACCCGATGTGATCGCTCTTATAGCACAGATTCTCTTGTCTACCGTGTGAGCATTTCCATTCCACGCCCCACAAAGGAATGCGTTCAGTTTATCTGACACTGAGGATGACCACCTGGAAAGTTATGTACATGTACGGGAACCTCTTCCAAGAGCATGCATAGCATGTGCTGACCTCTGCTTCTACAGAGATGCTGAGAAAAGAGACAAGAAAGAGCAGAGCATGGCTGGAGAAGCTGTGACAGAAGCAATTTCAGGATGAACTGAAGTCACAGAGTGATCTGAAAGTATGCAGATGCCCCATGTGCCCATTCAGCAGGTCCACAAAGAAGTCTAAAATACCATCCAGTCACTGAACACTGGACTTCAACCACTGTATAGTGAATATCAGGGACCACCACTGAATAAGC
This sequence comes from Ellobius talpinus, assembly GCA_001685095.1. NCBI lineage: Eukaryota > Metazoa > Chordata > Mammalia > Rodentia > Cricetidae > Ellobius > Ellobius talpinus. The sequence goes on along the minus strand of LOJH01033727.1, from coordinate 1,001 downwards.
TTAAGCTGGCTTTCCATAAGCACCTAAGAAAAGCAAAATAAGCTTGGTGCAAATTAAACATCAATCATTTGAAAAAGAAAATTAGTGTCTTCCATAAAAATTCATGCTCTTGAGACTCATCTCCAGAGATTCTGATTTTGGTGGTGTTACCCAAAATCCCAGTTTCAAACTTGTTTTCAAACCCCCACAATGAGTGTAATAGAGTTAAGTCATGTACCCCACTTTGAGAAATACAATTTTACATGATGGGCTAAAACAATGATAAGCAGACTGAGAAGCAATGCCTTTAACATTATATGAAAGACAATTAAATTATCTCTCATTTTTAACCTCACTAATTGAGAAAAATTTTTTTTATCTTTTCAATGAAGCTTATAATTAGAAAATATTTCAAGGGACTCCTATCTCCCTTACTTTCTCCTAGATTCAATGCTATTGACTCACACCTACCTTTTATTTCTGGAGTCTATTATGATACTGAAGAAGATAGAGATGCTGAAAATGATGACAAACCTAAGCCACAGTCTCTTTTTACCCGTATTTCTTGATTCTGATTTGTAGATTGTGTGAAAGCTGCTTAGAGACTAAAGTCATCCAGTGCAGATCTTCTATAAGTAAAGGAGACAAGACAGCAGCCCCTTAGGGTAACAACTCTGTTTTCCTTTTGAGTAAGCTGACAGATTGCAATTCTATATCCTCATTGTGTCCAACAAGATGTTTTGAAATGTATATACACTGCAGAACAGTTAAATCTTTGCAGTTCACAAATGTGGTACCTCACATGTGAGCCAAGTAGAATAAGAACACTTGACAGCCATTTTCTTGGAATTAGCACTCTTTTTTTGAGACAGGGTCTCACTACATAACTCTGGCTGTCCTGGAACTTGCTCTGGAGACATTCCTGTTGCAAGGAGGAAAGAGGGCCTGCTTTTCATCCCAGACTCCCTGCTAGCTTACACCCAAAATAATCACACAGAAACTGTATTCATTTAAATACTGCC
>LOJH01033726.1:7543-17669 GCA_001685095.1 Ellobius talpinus | reverse complement strand
CATGCATCTCGCTTCTGTACCCGCGCTTTCGCTTTCCTATAAAAATCCCTCGCCCCAGCCTGACGGGGGGGCAAGTCCTCCGAGAGACTTTGTCGCCCGCAGGTACCTGTGTAACTGAATAAAACCTCTTGCTGATTGCATCCGCACGAGTGGTTTCGACTGATCCTTGGGCTCGGGGTCTCTCCCGAAGGAAGACATCCCTCGGGGGTCTTTCAGTATTCATGTGCCTGTATGCGTGCGCGCACACACACACATGCACTCAAAAATAAAAAAATAAGGTTGGTGAGATGGCTCAGTGGTTACAAGAATAATCTGTTCTTCCAGAAGAGCCAGATTCAACTCCTATCGCTCATATGGCAGCTCACAACTGTCTATAATTCTAGTTCCAGGGGACTTGACACCCATGGCAAAATATCAATATACGTTAAACAAAAATGAATAAATTTTAAAAAATTAAAAAAAACAAAAAAGCTAGGTTCACCCTACCCAACAACTAAATACCTACAAAGCGATCTAAAAAGTGTCATAGGCCCATATGTCAAAGTCATATCATCAGGCCAGGAGTTACAATGCACAGGTCTCAGTTTGGAGGACTTCCCCATGGGAGAGCAGTCTGCTGTCTTCTTTATTGAAGCATTCCTTTCCTGAAGTCTGTATTTCACAGGAGACAGAGCCAGCAATGACGCACTGACACACTGTCGCTCCAAGCACCGTGGGTTCAGATGGACTCACAGATAGAGGTGTTGGGGCTGAGTGCTGAAGGCTCTCTGTGCTTTGGAATGCATGATGAGGTCATTATAAGAGCAAGACAGAGCTGATTGTAGTTTTCCTTTCTTGTACTTGGCAAGCCCAAGAGTAGAGACCTAGCCTTAGGAAACACTCTGCAGTGGGTCTAGATGCTGGGGGGAAACGTCTAGAAACAAGAATAGTGGTTTTTTTCTTTGAGTCCACGCCACTGATTTCTATTTTCTAGAAGAGATTTACCTCAGAGAATCAAAATGGAGTTGCATTGCAGAGTTAAGCCAGGAAGGAAGGAAAGGTCATCTGAGGTACCACAATAGATTGAGGAAGCCTAATGTAGAATTTAGGAGAGCCAGCTCAGGGGGTTGATAACTGGGAGGTAAGCAGAGGTCACAGGGAAGTGGAATTAACTAACCTGAGGGCAGTTGGAGAATGGAGCTATCTGGCATTTATCTGAAGCTTGGTTGTATGGGAAGGCCTTAACTCACAGGGACAGATTGTGCCTCCAAGTAGCTCACACACTGATGGGGCATTTTTACCCCTAAGCAGGAAACTCTCATCCAAGGATCAGCTCCAAATCCCACTCGATCCAAGGTCCACCCCAGCTCCATCTCCATCCTTCCAACAAAGCCTTGCTCTTCAAGATGCCATAAGAAAGGACGAGCTATTCCTCTTAGTTCCATCTTCAGCTTCTTTTCCTTTTCCACAAATGATACNAGGCCTTAACTCACAGGGACAGATTGTGCCTCCAAGTAGCTCACACACTGATGGGGCATTTTTACCCCTAAGCAGGAAACTCTCATCCAAGGATCAGCTCCAAATCCCACTCGATCCAAGGTCCACCCCAGCTCCATCTCCATCCTTCCAACAAAGCCTTGCTCTTCAAGATGCCATAAGAAAGGACGAGCTATTCCTCTTAGTTCCATCTTCAGCTTCTTTTCCTTTTCCACAAATGATACCATCGGCTAATTCTATTACCACTTGATTCTAGAAAGATCTAAATTTAATAGCAGTCCTCTGCTGGAGACCTCTGAGATCAGGAATTTGGTCCCTGGGTTTTGCTTACTTCTTGCATGGTCGGGAGTAAGCCCGTCATCTACTTCAGGGCCTTCAGAGATGATGTATCTGTGTTCCTACGCGGGGACAGGGGTGGGGGTGGGTGGTCGTGAAATCATCTTCCACACACAGGGCAAGAGGTGTGTTGTTGCAGTGAGCCCCTCTTTGATGCTGCCAGACCACGGAGACCATCCCATTGTTTCTCTTCGGTGCCAGCCTGGCTATGAGCCGCTGTTTACAAGAAGCAAGAGTTGACTTGGTAAATTCCTAGAGCATAATGTAAATGCCAGATCTTGAATGGGTGCTGTGGAGTCATGCCCAGGCAGAGCAGTAAGAGGAGGGGGAAGAGGATGGATGGGGAAGGGAGCCAGGAGGGGTCAAACACAAGGTTGGAGGGGAAAGAATCGGTTTTCTTGTCCTTGCTGGACAGTACAACATCCTCTAGTTCTCTGGGAAACTCACTAAAGGAGACTGGTCACAATCACTGCAATCTGTCTACACTAAGTCGTGTTTCTTAATATGACATCTGTGCTGGTCAGCTTTTTTTTTGTCAACTCGATACACGCTAGAACCACCTAGGAAGAGGGAACAGATGAGGAAATGCCTCCATCAGATTGGCCCATAGGCTAGTCTGTTGGGGAATTTTCTTGGTGGATGATTGCTGGGAGAGGACTCAGCCCACTGTGGGAGGTGCCATCCTGGGCTGGTGGTCCCAGGTTCTGTAAGAAAGCAGGCTGAGCAAGCCGAGAGGGGCAAGCCAGTAAGCAGCACCCCTCCATAGTCTCTGCATCAGCTCCTGCCTCTAGGTCCTCCCTTGACTTCCCTCAGTGATACTGGGTCATGATCTTCAGGATAGCAAAGCTAACAGGGACAGAGTCTGAATGCCATGGCCCACCCTTTCCAGGTTATAACATTGCTGAGAGTCACCCCGCCCTACAGCACAGAGGCAGAGGAATCTATTCTCTCAATTTTTCCATTTCTTCAATTTCCTGCCTTTCAATACCAATAAGATGCCTAGTGCTAAAATTATGCAAGCAAGTAAAACAGACGGCACACACCTTTGGTTTTCCTGAAACAAGAAAGACCTCGAAAATGTACATGGCAAGGTGGGTGTCATCACTTGCTATATGAAGTAGAGTGGGTGAGGTTTTACGTAAGGTTTGCTTCCCTCTTCTCGTTTCAAAATACAACAAACAAAAGGCTTAGCTAGAGTCAGGCTAGTGGCACAGAGCTGAAGTCCCAGCACTGGGAGGGTGGAACCAGAAGGACCAGGATTCAAGGTCACAACAGGTTCAAGGCCAGTCTAGGACTCAAAGAGACCCTATATAAAAAATAAAAAAATATAGGAAGGTGAGATGGTTCTTAGGTAAAGGTACTTCCCTTTACTGCCAAGCCTGATGACCTAAGTTCAACCCCTGAGACCCACCCACATGGTGGAAAGAACTGACTCTTCTACACATACTTTGTGCTGTTACACACACGTGCAGAGAGAAAGAGAGAGAGAGCCACCCCCAGCCAGCTTATCTCAGTGACTCAGTGTCTTAGTCTTCTTATCTGCAAAAAAAAATGAATGGATTCTACCAAAGAATTGATAAGAACTTTCTTTCCATTTTCTAAAATTTTAATGAAGATTATTCTAAAATTTGTTCTTGTTCCTTGGGGATCATCCAAACGGCTGCTGCCCACTGGGTAGTAAAGTCTAGGATGGGAAGACTCCCCCCCTCCCCGACTTCGGTGGTCTGGATCCTTCTGGAATTTTGACGGAGTGTATGTGACCTTGTGAACCACTTACATCTTTTGTTTTTTGCTTTTTTTTTGAGACAGGGTATCTCTTGCCCTTCAGGCTGGTCTTGAACTCCCTATGTAGCCAAGGCCAGCCTTAAACTCCTTAGCCTCCCATCTCTACACCTCAAGAGCTGGGACCACAGGTGTGAGTCCCTGCACCGGCCAAGGTCACCATCAGTTCAGCCCCTTTCAGGGAGGTGAATGACAGGGTTCCCACAATTGGCTCCATGCTGGGCTGTCATCACTCTGCTATGAGCCACCAGCACATGCTTCCCTCTGTGCAGGGTGCCCAGATCCCCACTGGGCACAGATGCTGCCAACCCCTTCCTCTCCAGGTGCAGGGTTACTTAGCAAGCAGCCACTCACAATGACTCAGAGCAATAAAGGACAATAAATCTTTGATCTACTCAAATGACAATAAAAAATTATAAATAACCACTTGATTATGACTTATCCAAAGGAAAACGGTCATAAACCCTCTAAATCATGCTTGCATCCCTCCTGATAAATCAGACCACGTGGAAACTGAAGCGTGTGAGCCGCTATCAGGACTTAATTGGTGGCCGCTTTATCTCTAGCATATTATTGTTGTCTGCAAGGTTCTGCAATCAGGTGCCCCCTAGGAGGCCATCTTTCCCTCCACAGCTCGTCCATATCTCAGCAATAGAGTGATATGGCCAATGAAAAAGGCTTGTGTCATCATCTATTCACGGAGTGCACAGGAAGACAGCTAAAGAAAGGCTCTGCTCCACTGGGTGGTGGTGGAGCATGCCGTTAATCCCAATCCCAGCACTTGGGAGGCAAAGGCAGGCGGATCTCTGTGAGCTCGAGGCCAGCCTGGTCTACAAGAGCGAGTTCCAGGACAGACTCCAAAGCTACAGAGAAACCCTGTCTCGAAAAAATACCAAAAAAACAAAAAAAAAAGAAAGGTTCTGCTCCATCAAAAACGTGGATGAAAACATTGACAAGATGGCTCTGTCAGTAATGGCACTTGTCACCAAGCCTGATGAACCAAGTATGACTCCAGGAACCCACATGGAAGGAGGAAATAATTCTCTGGCCTTCACATGCCAAAGCATACATGCCTGCATATACACAAACAGACACACAGATACATATTCATGCACTCAGTGAATAAATATGAAACATGGAAGGGCCGAACCACTTTAATAAGCCACAAGAATGGCATGCAGAAGATGTCACACACTAAAATGCATCTGTCTGAAAAACAAACTTCATCCGTCTGCCGTTATTCGGACAAACATGTTTTGAAATAAATTTCAGTCAGGCATATCGGCTCATACCTATAATCCCAGTATTTGAGAAGCTGGGGCAGAGGAGCAGCTGAGTAGGAGGCCAGCCTGAGCTACAGAGCGAGACCCTGCCTCCGAAAAAACACAAAAACTAAAATCAACAACAAAAAATACAAGCCAATGCACTTGATACTGAATTTGGAGAAAGGTAAGCATCTTAGTTAGGGTTTCTATTGCTGCAATAAAGCACCGTGACCAAAAGCAAGCAGGGGAGCGAGGAGTTTATTTGGTTAACACTTCCATATTGCTGTTTATCGTTGAATGAAGCCAGGACAGGAACTCAAACAGGGCAGCAAACTGGAGACAGGAGCCAATGCAGAGGCCATGGAGGGGTGCTGGTTACTTACTACTACTGGCTTGCTCTGTTTGCTTTCTTATAGAACTGAGGACTACCAGCCCAGGGATGGCACTACCCATGATGAGTTTGGCTCTCCCACATCAATCACTAATTAAGAAAAAGCCTTACAACCAAATCTTATGGAGGCATTTTTCTCAGCTAAGGTTCCCTCCCTTCAGACAACCCCAGTTTGCATCAAGTTGACATAAAACTATCCAGCACAGTAATTTATGTTTATTGAAAACTAAGTCTGTGCTAGCCACTTGGGATGATATTACATATACATACATATATATGCATATATGTATGTATCTCATTATATATTATTATTATTATTACGCGAGATAGTGTCTTGCCATGTAGCCCATACTGAACTGAACTCAAACCCAAGATCCTCCTGCATCAGCTCTCTTGGAGTTACAGATAAATGTGGGTGCAGGGAACAGGACCTGGGACCTCTAAAATAGCAACAATGCTCTTAACCACTGAGCTATCTCTCTATTACCTTAAATTATGTTTTGTTTTGGCTTATTTTTCAGGAATTGATTTTGTGTTGCTGTTGTGGTGGTGGTGGTGGTAGTGGTGGTGTGGGGGGCATGTAGAAGCTGGAGATCGATATTAGGTGTCTTTCTCTGTGAATCAATGCCCACTTTATTTTTTGAAACAAAGTCTCTCACTGAACCCACTGTTCACTGATTGGCTAACCTGGCTGGCCAGTGATCTCTGTCCCCAATGTGTCAGCACTAGGGTTACCGATGTGTGCCATGTACGGTCACACAAGGAATTTTGTGGTAGTGCTAGGACCTGAACTCAGTTTCTCATGCAGGCTGACACTTTGCTAATGAGAGCCATCTCCCCAGCCTCAAGAAAGCTCCAATTGTGGCCAGTCACAGTGGCACAGGCCTTTGATCCCAATACTGAGGAGACAGAGGTAGGTGAGTCTCTGTGAGTTCGAGGTCAGCCTGGTCTACATTTGGGAGTTCCAGGACAGTCAGAGCTACACTGTGAGAAAGACTCTGTCTCTAAACAAAACAACAGCCCCCCCTTAAATAAAAGAAAGCTCCAACCATAAGAACACCTCAGCTCCACCTCCAGAGTAGCAGGAACAGGGGAGCCCATGTGACCTCATAACTAGCATTTAGTGTTACCAATCCCACTGTTATTCCATTTAGCAACCACATCACTGCTGTGGGATATTTTGATGGCACTCTGGCACTCCCAAGACTGCCAATATAGTTTACTTTGAATCAGAGAGCGAAGCTAGCTACTAGCTGACCAAAATTAGCCATAGAGTTTCTGGATGACCCAGGACATATAGAGAGATGCAGAAAATAGTAGGGACGGCTTAGAAAGAGTCTCAGCCTTTTGGATGGAGGAAGGAGAGAGCGGAGGTCACTGGTCACTTCTTCACCATTTTCTGATAAATAAGGTTCTCACCCTGATGTCTGATTCCCGAGTTTTTATTGATGAAGAATAATTAGATAAACACTTCATCCGGCGCCCAATGTTGGGCACCAGATGTAGCAAGCTTTCTTGTTAGACTATCTTTGGATTGTCAACCCCCAAATAATGACATGGAGACTTACTATTAATTATCAATGTTTGACCTTTAGCTTGGGCTTGTTCCTAGCCAGCTCTTATAACTTAGATTAACCCATTTCTATTAACCTACACTCTGTCATGTGCCTTTCCCTCTCTTCTATCTTGCACCGCCTGTTCCCTCTCCATGTCTCGTTGGCAAATCCTACGTGCCTAGATTCCTCCTCCTCTTTCTTTCTCTCCTGGAAATCCTGCTATCCTCTCCTGCCTAGCTAATGGTTGTTCAGCTTTCTCTTACACCAATCACAGCAATGCATCTTCACACAGTATACTAATATCCCACAATACAGCATCATCCATACTCCAAGGATGCTCAGCTGCCCTTTAAATGTTTAAGGAGGAAAACATAGAAAGAACAAAATACAAAACTCGTCAAGTACAATCTGCTGGAGACCTCATCCTTTTCAACTGGCTCATTGTGAAAGTTTATTTAAACAAAGTACCGAACCCCACAGCATCACGGAACACTGATGCACACCAAATCCAACATGGGAAATGCTCGTTTGTTAAATTCAGGTTTAATCATGCTAGCCACACCACTGTCGAGAGATTTTTGGCAAAGAGAAATGCTTCAGAATTTAGATAAACAATCTACAAGCTTCATTTTCACTTAAAAATAATATTCTTTTTATTTTAATTATAGGATGTGGGGTGGGGGACTGAGCGAACGTGCTCACAGAAGGCAGAGGCAGAGTCTCCTAGAGTCGCAATGACAGAGCTTTGTGAGCTGCAGGGTTTGGGGAACCAAGCTCAATAAACACTCCCCTCCCCGTGACTGCCCAGTCACCTCTCTAGCACCGTCATTGTCACTTCTATTGACAGCTAGAAAAAGTAAAAAGTAAATTTTAGGACAGAACAACATACCTTACCAACATCGCAGGGCCTGAGCAATGTTCAAACAAAATTCCAGACTAGAGCTAATCAGGGAGCAGAGGCAGGAGGATTGCCATAAGATCTGGGCTAGCTTAGGCTACGTGGCAAGATTTTTTTTTAAGAACAGAGGGGAAGGAAGGGGGGAGGACAAAAGAAGGGTACTAAGAGAAAGATAACAGGATAACATGCGGGTGTTGAAAGAGGCCACGGGATCATCTAAGAAGCCTTGTTTGACCTAAGCAAAACCCAGAAATTTTCAAATTAAAGCACAGACTCTCAGAGCGTTTGGAGGGAAGTCTTCATTAATCCTAGTACACAAAAGCACGAAGTGATACCCCTGGGTGAAGCTGAGACCAGCATATTTCTTCCCTCTCACAATAGGAGCTTACAGCTTGGCCTCGGTCAGGGTGGAGGAGGAATTCCTGGTTCACACCCTCCCCTCTCAGGTGCCTTCTTAAAGAGAACTGTGTACGCAGCATTTTAAAGTATATTGTTGGGCTGTTTCTCCTCCAGACTGATAAGGGACTCCATTGCTTTGAAGTGGGAAACACCCACCCAACAGACAAACAGGGATAGAGTAGGGAATGCTCTAGAGCAGCATTTCTCAACCTGTGGGTTGTGACCCTTTTGTCAAACCTCTATCTCCAAAAAAAATATTTACATTACGATTCATAACAGTAGCAAAATTACAGTTATAAAATGACAATGGAAGTAACTTTATGGTTGAGGTCACTGCAATGTGAAGAGAACCGTATTCAGGGTCACAGCATCAGGAAGGCTGAGAACCACTGCTCTAGAGGATGCTGTGCCCCAAATACACATTCTAGAACACTTTGGGGAGCTCTTCAATAGAAAAATATTTCATTCGTCAATTCTACTCATTTTCCTTTATCTGTAGTTTTTAAAGCCTTTCTTGTGACCGAGGGTGTAGCTAATAAAGATGTTTAGTATAGGGGTGGAGCATGCGGGTTGCCGATTTTAATCCCCAGCACACACTAAAATGACTATCAGTGTTATTATTACTAAAACAATGAGACTATCTTGTTATCTGGGATTAAAATAATCCACACATGAAGTCTTTAACTGAGAGAACTGTCCTGAACTGTCACTCCAAAGAGACAGAGCCCTGGCATCCGCTCTCCCTGCTCTGCCTGGAGCTAACTCTTCAGATAGAAGCACTGAGCTAACACACCGAGAAATGGTTGTTTTCCTTTCTCCTTCTCTACCTTCCCAATGATAAGAAAGTCCGGCTCTGCGTGCTTTCATTATCGCTATCTGGTAAACCAGTTATAATCTTGTCTCTGTACGTGATAATGAGGCTCACAAACAGGATGCTAACTGAAACCACCGACACAGAGGAATAGAGACCAAGAACACTTGAAAACTGGCAGCAAAAGCCGGGTGTAGCAGCACACACTTTTAATGCCGGCACTAAGGAGGCAGAGGCAGATGGAGCTCTATGAGTCTGAGGCCAGCCTGGTCTGCAGTGTAAATTCCAGGACAGCAAAAACTATGTAGAGAGACCCAGTCTCAAAATATAAATAATAATAATAATAATAAAGGAAAGAAAAGATGGTAGCAGAGAATACAGAAGCTCACATTTTCGGTCATATCAAGTGAGCAAGAACAAATTTAAAGACAGCCAGACAGACTGATGTTCTGTAGACAGTATTCCATTCTCTTCCTCCTGATCCTCAGTACTTACTGTATATCAGGTCGTCTATTAAACTCTGTGCCTGTTTAATCCTAACTGTGAGCTAAGTACCATTCTCCAAGCTGGTGAGGACACTGAGCTTACTTACCAAGGCTCAGTGTGCTTGAGCTGATAAAGAGAATGACAAAGCCAGGATGTGAAGTCAGCTCTCGAATCTGTTCAACTCTCTACTCTCAGGGAACATTCCTTCATCTGCCCCACGAGCCACAAAAGGTAGCCACTTTGTCAATCTGCACTTCTCCTTCTGTTAGAGCCCTTGAGTGTCTACACCCTTCAATTTGCATCTTTCCTGAAGGTTAAATAAAACCCTTCACAGTGGGGACAGAGAATTCTTCCGATCTCCTGGGGACCTTAGGAATGAAACAAGCTTCTCCAAAGCAAGAGCAACAAGATAAACCCATGTGATCATGGAAGGATGAGTGGATTTTAAAAGCTGGTTAGTATGTATCATGAACTATTATATTACTCCATTATTTTTCTAGTCTTGGGATTACAACACACATTTATTCAGTTTTGAAAGGAGTAAAAGAGCTTGGGTGTGGTGGCTCACACCTGCAATCCCAGCACTTGGGAGGCGGAAGCAGAAGGATCAACCCCAAGACTAGCCTGGACTGCATGAGCAGGTATCTCAAAATACTGAGAGAGGAGAGAGAGAGGGAGGGGGAGAGAGAGGGGAGAGAGAGAGAGAGAGAGAGAGAGAGAGAGAGA
>LOJH01033725.1:0-16211 GCA_001685095.1 Ellobius talpinus | reverse complement strand
AGAAAGCAGTAGATAGATAAATGACTTTTGTAGCATGTATAAGACATTCCGCAGGACTGTAAGAAAAACAGTGTTACTGAGTTAAGGCACAGGCAATATTCTGCAATAAATGAAGAAACAGTTGATTGCTGCATGCTAAAAAACTGAAAATAGAATCAGTCACAAATTATTGCAGGCACATACAATTTCCTTTCTAGGAAGAAAACCTAGAAAATTCAGGAGAGAAATAACTAGATTCTAAATGCTATGATGAAATACATACACATAAAAATGGATATCACACACACACACAGTGACAATTCCTTTCAGAGACTTGAGTTTGTGTTAAGGAACACATAGAGATCCCTAGGTTCTTAGCTCAAGTGAAATCAAGGGATAAAATAAAAGTAAAACTTGGGATTCAAATACCTCCAATGAAATGGGTGTTGAATTAAAACTCTTTAAATGGCAAACAGTGATTGAAGACTAAAAATAAGATTATGAAATCATAGGAACACTTTTCAAAGATGTTTCCCTCTTGTAAAGAAGTTGCGTAGTTACTCAGACCTTCATAAAATTCATGAAAATTTAATAAAATTAACAACAAGAAGGAAGGAACAAACACTATGATTATTCAGTCAAGGTAATGAACTTGTGCAGAGCCTTGGGCCAATGTGGGAAGCCCAGTTTTTATTTCTGAGCTGTATATTTTCACCCAAGTCTTCTAGTCTAGACGTTTAAACAAGAAAGATGTTTATGTAGTAAACAGAAGAAATGAAAAGTACATTATTTAGCCTTATGTTACAATGTTACTACCACTATTTTTATATCCCAAATGTCTTTAATAAATCTTTAGTCTATCCTGTACGTATCAGCTTCTAGATCAGATTGAATGCACAATTACTAATCCTTTAGTTTTATCTTTTCATTTGAATCTTCTTCAATTCCTGATTTGTGATTTTTCTTAGATTTTAAACTCCCATCTTTTCATCTTTATAGCTAGAGTGCAACCAACTATGCTCTTCGCATCATGTCGTTACATTTTTTAGCTCCTAATGAATCAAGATACTGCCTTTAGACACATCACCAAATCCAGAAATAAATTTCTTTTGTTAAAAACATGGTCACACCATCATTTCAAGGTGAAAAAATGAAGATGCTGACTTCACTCCTATGGGGTCATCACCTTCCTTCTGCTACTTCCCCATATCACATATGACATTTAGAACACAAGGTGAAAGTGAACAATGAAACTTATTATTGTGCGTCTTACAAGCTTTTGCTGACCACACTATCTATAACTATCCCCCAAGTGCCTAATACTCAATAGAACATATTTTGAGATATGTCAGTTTTCAGAATTCCATAAGGCTAGCAGAGTTGTTTATTGTTTCAAACTGCTCTTAGTTTTGATGCCATTATGCTGTTTCCTATATTCGGCATTGGATGGTTTTCTACTTTAACAAACTTTTTGAACATATATCTGTGCTGAGTCTTACACAGCACACCTGAAAGTTTTACCATACTTTTGCTCTCTATTTTTTTCTTCATTTTATTACTTTCAGATGTCCCTACAACTCTCAAAATTGAAATTGCAATTGTAGGCATGTGATGCTGACATGCTGAGTTCCCTCTTGAATATTAGCATCCTGGCATGGCTCTCTGTAATAACTGAGAGGGGTGACCCCCCACACTTTTCAGTTAGGGATCTTGGATGACAGCAGCATATTATTAGCATATCTTGAAAATTATGTTGGATTTTCAGGTAGAATTCTTCAAGCATTCATTACTCTTGTCAATCAGCCAAGTTGTATCCTGACTCCTAGACCCCTGCGTATTTCACCAACATGTTAGAGCAACGTTTGTGTTCTTATTTTCCTCTGATACACAATTGGATCAGTCAAATACATTACTATGGTCTAACGGCTGCTGCTTAATTTTAGAGAACAGAAGAATTTATTTGCTTCTATCAAAGTTTCTTCACCACCTTACAGTAAACTCCATCTTTCTTAGCACCATTACTGACTCCTCAGTTCAATTGGAGTTGTCTGGCACCTAACTGTGGTGTTTATGTGCTGAAATTCATTAGCCCAACCTCTTCCCACAATTTAAGGTTCCATGAATGTAAATGTTACAGTATTTTTAATGCTGTGTTAGTAATATGTTCATTTTCTTTTAAACTAACATTAAGTGAAAACTACATTCTTGTCTAAATAAAAGCTATTTTATTTTCTGTTGTCTTATGAGGTAAAGTCTACTTAGGTTTCTCAGCTGGAAGAAATTTCTTCATTCACAGTTCCATTTTGTGAATTTACAGCAATAGACTTAGCAATAGAGTTTAAATTGAAAGTAGATGTATTTTGAGTACTCTAATATGCTTCTTACCTATGTTCTCTTCACCACTTTATAGTAGGTATGGAGTACCGCAATATTTGTTGAATTTGTTTTAACATATTTTTATAGATTGATTTCTACATAACTTTATTCTACTTAGTCACTTTTGTCTCAAGTGATGTTTATCTTTTCTGAATGGTTACCTTATCTACTCCACTCTTCCATATATAAACTTACATACAACTTTATATTCATCCATATCTATCCATTCTATCTTCTAAAAATCCCATATCAACCATCTCTCTCTCTATATATATATATATATACAGAGATAGAGTAGATACAAATATTTGATCACAAATATGATCTTATCCTGCCACACTAAAAATTTTAATTTCTTTTAAGCACAGTACTTTCTTCAAATTTAGGCAGTTTTTCAATAGCTCTGAATGCCTAAAGCAGCTCACTTTATGAAGAATTTGATACATCATGACTTTCTATGTATAACTAGATAGGTTTCTTAAAGTCACAATCATGTGTTTAGGAATCACTGAGATAAGACCATGATTGGCTATGTATTGTCAAAAATGCAAACCTTCATGGGTCTGGTCGCCACCACAAACTTTATGATCTGCATTCAATCAAGGGCATTTTCCTTTAAAATTCAAAGTTTAGACAAGGCCTATAATTCTCTGCCTGGTTCACAAGGCCATGCTGGATCTGATGCCACTTCTGCCCTTTTAGATATTTATTATTTTTAGCTGTTAAATTTGGGGTCCACTGTAGAGGAGGGCTGTAGCAACTGATGAAATGATCAAAGAAAATTATTAAGGAAGATCAGATATTCAGATTGATGAAAAATAAAAATTCATTTAGCTTTTATGTTATTTTTGAATGTATCCGATATTCAGCTATTGACTTCCTCGGGTTTCAGGTCATTTAAAAATAGACACCTCTGTTGCACCAGTGTCTGTTTTCATAATGACATTTAGAGAATTGTTCCTGTTCTCCTTCATCTCATTCTTCCATCTCCAACCTGGAGAAATCCATTCCAGTTGCCTGGCCCAAGCTTAGGGATATCACAGATACTACCAGTTTCATTTTCAAAATGCCCACAAGTCTTTGGATGATAAATGCTATGAAGCATAAAGCACTATTACTATTTCTGATAGCATTACGCTCTCAATGGGAAAGTATAAATGAAAGTCCCTAGAGGAAGAAGCACACTAATGGTTTAAGTGAGATTCTAAAGCCGGAAGATAAACTAATATATGTCAAAGCTGGAAAGTTAACAAGAGAGTAATTTTAACTGAATTGGATAATGCCACCCATCGTGTAAGAATAGTCTTCCATTTACATAAGATACAATTTTAAAGTGAGTTCCTGGAAGTCTATGCACTATATAAAATTATCTCAGATCACAACAGGGTCTGGAACCAAAGGTTGCATCATCTCTGTAATATGTGCCACACATATTTCTTAAACATAAAACAGGGTAAAGTATTTGGAAGGAGGGAATAGAAAACTAGAGAAGGGCTTTAATTAGGGAAAAAGGAGGGAGATAAATGCAGGAGAGAGGAGAGTAAAATAACATTAAAGATGGCTGAAATTGTCATAAGTCATAATATCTATTTACCAAAATTATATATAATATGTATAAATCTATGCAGGCATATGCATATGCGATTTAAAAGAAACCTTCCCTTGTGGGATGACAATGTATACCCTAAAAGTCATAGACTGTCTAACAAAACCCCAGCCCTAGACAGAAGTTTGCCTTTGAGTTGTTGGTCAGAGTTGTCCAACAGACTCTAAAAATATTATAGGCAATTGATGTTTCCATACCATGCACTTTGGACACAGGATCCAGAGGATCTGAGCTAGATTTAACCTGAATGCTTTCTTCATGAGTATTAGCTTTTATGATAGGAGACTATGCCATGCAAGCATCCAAGGGAAGGAAGCAAGCAATAGTCCTATTCAGCTATGATGCCTACAGTAACGACCATCATAGCACCATAATCCTAATAGTGTGGTTCACATACCTTGGTGGTAACCCACAACTCATTAACTAGACTCCAAGCCTTCTCAACATGAAATAAACTGTAAACCAGTACTAGAAACCGAGTCAACAACTCAGGATTAGTGAAGACATAGATCTTAGAAGTGAACCTCAAAGTGCCAATTACTAATGCAGGACCATTCCTAAATACAGTCTAAATATTTTTCCTTACACCCACAGAAAAGTGTGGTACGCAGCCCTTATCTAGGAACCTCTCATCGCAACAAAGATAATTAGAGAAAATCAAAGCCAGTCAAAATGCAAAACAAGACAGTGTGGTGCCATAGCTTAACGAACAAATCTACAAGATGATTCTTGCATTTATGGCTCAGGAATCTTCATGGAAAAGGCTTGTGATGGATTGTGAGAGCCAGTTGAACAGGAAATTTGCTGTGAGGCTGTATAACCTAGATGTGCTACAGAGACCCACATCCATGATGTCTCATCAATATGTTGTCTGTCTGAGACTCAAACAATGAAGATACTAACAGACAAACTAATGTGGAAGGTAGAAAGCTTGATAGGCCTCAACACTAATCAAAGATATACAGGCTATTGGACAATTCTCAGAGCAGGAGACCAGGTCTTCCTCAGGGAAGTGACCCCAATTCATTATCGAATACAAAGGGTCAGCACTGATATCATATATGTGTGTGTATGTATAAATATATAATACATATATGTATATGTGTATCTATATGTATATGATATATATCATGTGTATATGTATGTACAAACATACATACGTATGTTTGTATATAGAAGTAACATTATACTGGCTGAAACAAGTTATACTTACACATTTAAGAATATATCTAACAACAACTAATGAAAAAGAGGCCACGGATTTGAGAGCAGGCAAGAAGGATTTCATAGGAAGGCCTAGAGGGAAGGGAAGAGAAGTTAAATGATGTGATTATAATTTCAAATATAAAAGTTACTATATAAATGAACTCACAAGTACCAAATTTCTGTAAATAGCCCTGCCCAAGATTATCACAAACTGTGAGATACGCTATTTGGAACATCAGAAGAACTCAGATGTGTTTCACCTCTTCCTGATCTTGCCACATCACTATAGGTCTCAGATTTTCATGCGGGGCATAGCAGAAGGCCTTAGAACTTGGTAAATGTTTGCAATAGTTCAGTAAATCTTCAATCATGAAATGTGGGCAATTTCACCTAGCCAAGTTCATTCTGAAATTACTGCCACAAATAAAGAATTTGAAGCCCTAGACAGAAAATTATAAATAAATTATATTCTCTTCTGTGAGTCAGTTCCTTAAGGTACTAAGAACCTTCAGCAACATTTCCTGGTTCTAAATTTTATTCCTTACCTGACTGATAAGGATGGTCAGGTATATGCTAATGACCATTTGTGGTTTTCATACGACAGAAGCTTTCTTGTGGTTGCTATGGTTCAGAAGTTAAATGCTCCAAATAGGCTCACTTATTAGAAGCTTTGTTCTCAGAATAGCACTCTCTCAAAGACTGTGGGAACGTCCAGGGCGGAGGTATTGTGAGAGGCCTCTGTCACGATGGACATGTTCTCTAAGGGGAAAGTAGTACCCTTGGTCTTTCTTCATCTTTATTTTTACATCTTTCTTAGTCATGGTATAGACAGTTCTGCTCTATCAAATACTCTCCACTCCCTACCCTCATCTCCATGTGCATGGTCCACAACTGGGCTAAAATAGTCCATGCCATGATTAGTGTTTCTTCTCTTGAAGCTAATTTTCATAACTATTTTTTTCTTTAGTAAGGGAATTAGACTACAGAAATACTGATGCTAAGAATGGGACTTTTGACTTGGGACTGTGTACTTTATGAATTTGTTAATGGCAGGAACCTGGACAATTTGGAAGACTGGGCTAGTGCAGATGTAGAAAACATTGGAACTTGTTGGGTGTATCTACAAGAGCTGAGATGATCAAAATGCTCATGGGAGCGAGGGTAGAAACAGGTTGAGTGATGAGGTTCCAAATGGAAATTGAATTCCACAGGATACTAGGCTAGAAATACCCCTTGTTACATGGTGGTGCAGAATGCGAATATGAAGTTAGTGAACTTCATATTTCCAATGTGGCAATGGAAATTTTAAGGCAGCAAAACACTTGAGCCATGGCATGAATATTCCTGGCTTCTTTTAGCAGTTTGCCATAAGAATTGAGAATAAAAAAGGAACAGAGGAGAAATATGTCAAAGGCTTTCAGTTTGGAAAGAAAAGGTACGTGTGTTAAGGTCAGGAGAGTATGTCCAATGAAGGTATGATAGACTGATATGCAAAAAGCTTAAGTCTGGTCTTACAAATCAAGACCATAAGATAGATGTGTCAAGAACACTTCAAGAAATGTAGAGGCCATTGATGTTAGAATCTCAGAGATGCAGAAATGTAAACCTTTTTGCAAAGTTTTTTTTTTCTCCAAAAGATATTTCTGAGATGTAGAGAGCCTTTTTAGTCTCAGGACAGCTTACGAATTCGTCACTTTGTTCAGCCAATAAAATTCTTAGCAACTACTGTAGCCACGGTTCAACTGGGCCAAGTATACACTGTTGGTAGACATTTTTGTTGACATGGGATTCTAGCTTTGCAAGAATGCAGAATGCAAGAACTAAAGTTTCATGGAAGCTGCCTTCAAGATTGAAAAAAAAAAAAACTTGTAGGACCAAAACGTGCATTGCATGGCTAGTTTACCTGAAAGACTCTCTTGATAAAAAGTTTGTGGAATGTCACAAAGAAGCCAATGCTAGGTAGAGACTCCAGAAGGGAAGAGGTGCCACAAATATACAGTATCTGTCAAGGGAACCTCTGGGAAGCACACAAAGCAAGTGTAGAAACTAGCCATATAAGCAACAACAGAGGAGTCATAAAATAGAGCTGTTTCATGCTGTGGGAGCCAAATTACATCAGAGTATGTCTTCAGTGCTAGACAGTAGCTATATAGTTCAATATTTCCAAGCTAGATTTCAGTCTTGATTTATTTTTTCCTTTTCTTTTTTTTACTTTTCTTTTCATTTTTTCCCCATTTCTTGATAACTCTGCTTAGGTCTAGGGACTTATATCAATGCCTGTTCACAATTATATTTTGTAAGGAAGCAACTTTCTTTTCTCCCCACATCTGTCCACCTTCTTCTCCTCCTCCTGTTCCTCTTGTTTCTTTAAATATACTAACTCAGAATAAGCAATGCTGAATGAATTAAGAATTCAAAGAAATTTGGCAATAGATTGAGCACATTTTCCTTTATGAGATGAGTCTGAGAGTTAATGGACCAGGATTACAGTCAATAGTATTGCAGTTTGACTCATTTAGTAAGTGGGACATGGTAAAAATTAGTGTTAGAATATAGAAGGAGATGAGTCGCTAGATACACACGTTTATGGGACTGGTGCAGTGGTTCTCCACCTTCCAAATACTGCAACCCTCTAACTCAGTTCCTCATGTTGTGGTGATCCATAACCATAGAATAATTTCATTGCTACTGCATAACTGTAATTTTGCTATTATAAACTGTAATGTATGTATTTATTTATATCTGATATGCAGAATATCTGGTATGCGACCCCTGAGAAAGGATCTTTAGATTCCCAAAGAGTTCTAAAGGCTGTGAACTGCTTGACTAACACATTCTTTCTGATTTTGTGACTATGGTTTTCTCTACAGTGATTACTTTCATTGTAACATATATTCCCATCATGATGTTCTATTTTATCAGAACAATAAAATCAATAGATACAGCCAATCATGGCATGGAATCTTTAAAACTGTGAGCCAAAATAAGTATTCGCTCATATAAGTTGATTATTTTGGGTACTTGTAACATGGAAAGCTGAGACACAATGATTAAGGAGTAAACAGTGGAGGCTATCATCAGATTATAGAGAGGACCCACACTAATAACACATAGCCTTTGAGAAAGGTCTGGTACCCCATACTTACAGTCACCTTATAAATGTAAAACCCTATAGATTTGTCTAAGGTGAGGATAGACTAAAGTTCAAAGAGACAACAATAGTGTGCTACAACTCCTGGGTCAGTTCCTGTGACGCTCAGGGCCTACAGAAGTAGAGATGTTAATTTTGTGGGCTGCTATACCTTTGCTGTTTGCACCACTGACATTTTGTTTAACCTCCACGTGTCTGCCTATTTTTACTATTACTCAAAAATAGTATGCATATTTTATTTAAATGTGAGTTTCGTTTTTAAATCTATTTCATTTTACCTGTTATTTCTTTCTTAAAATATTCCCTGACTTTCTTTTCTGAGCAGTAATATTATAAAATGTAGCAACACTTTTGGTTTTTATGCAGCCAGAATTATATTAGTTACTTGTTTACTTGTGCTATCGCACCTATTTAATGATAAGATTTTTTTCACAATATTGAGGTTAGTGCTGTGTTAGTTTTTTTTAAGACTAACAGGTTTATGTTATATTGTGTAACTGAACATACAGGACTTATGAATATAAATAAGAAAGATACAGCCCCTGATTAAACAGGTCTCAAGAAATTGCATAATCTATCATTTATGTAAAGTTATTAAGCAAATATTTAGAATGTGAATGAGGAAGAAAACATTTGAGGTAGTTATATTTTTTAAAGGGTAGCATCTGCACCAACAGAATTCAAAATACAAACTAGTAGACATTAGTTCCCCTAAGTAATTAAATTAATAAATCATAACTTACTCCATGATAGTACGGGTAGAGAGAGAACTAATTAAATTCACAGTTAATATGCAACTTTCATAGAAATGCAATTGCCATCAAGATGTAATATCATTTGCAGATAATGGGTATGGTTCTTAAATGGGCAAAACCCTTTTCCAAGAAGCACAATACATCCAGGAATGTAATATGCTATAACACTGTTGGCAGGTTATTACTAGAATCGCATGTCAGACAATATTGCTGAAAAGTGTATTCATTGACAATTTGTACTTAATGACTATTTGTTCCACTAGAAAAAAAAACACACTAAGAGCAAAGATTTTATCCATCTTATATTTAGTCCTTCTGTTAGTTCTGCTATTGTGGGTATTTAACACAGTACCAATATTAATAGCAAAATATACAAAATACACTAAGTAAGCAAAAATTTCATAATCTGAAGTTTCATCTAATTTCTATAAACTAAACACAAATTTTTCTTTCTGATGCTCCAACAGTTATGCTGAAAAATAAGTTAAATTGTAATATGAAGGCAAATAATAACATTACTACATTATAAGTACCCAAATTAAGTTTAAAAAATTTGGAAGGCATTGTATTTTGAAGTCATTGCCACTAACTTTGGCTTGGAAGAATTTGAAGAATCATTGAATGTATACACATGTATATGCATGTTCAAAATAATAAGCAACACCATTTTACAGATCATCATAATCCAGTGATAAAAGAAATGTCATACTCAAGACTGAAGACATATTGCACATTTTGCATCAGAAAACTCTTAGAAATCACCGAGATCCTTGGCAAAGCATTTGGCCTGCCCATAGCTCCCATCGCTGACTTCACAGTATATCTGTTTCCTATTACTGCAGATGGTCTTAAGCAGATTTCATAAGATGCTATTTAATATTAAGCTAAGGAAAGCTGACACTACTATTCTTGTCCTGCCAAATATTGGAAAATTTAATTAAATAGACATTTGACTTCAAGAAGGCAATGTTGAAAACTAAATAAACTTTATCCTTCTAACCTTATTGACTGACCAGCGTAACATGAAAACATCAATACCTCTGCACAATGAGAACTGAAATTGGATGAACTCTGTGTCTGTCAAGGATGTGATCACTAATGGAGGTGGCAGAGCCAGACTGCAAATCAAATTATTCTGATGCAACAGCTTCATCTTAAGACTTCACATGATCTTCATTCTACCACTTGAAACATCGTGTTTATTGGATAATATTGACTTTAGGGGTTCTAACATTATAATGCTCAAGCATGCAGGTTACCATTAAGGCTTACTGTACACTGCTTTGTTTATTATATGCAAAAAGAAGTAACACAAAATTTGGGCAATTTCAGAATTAGCATTTTCTCCTATTCTCTAGAAAAGTGAGAATGATAGTGTAAAGGCTAATTAGAATGTTTTAAAGCATTTCACATGTATTCCATATTGAATGTTTTCTATATGAGAAACAGATTTATGGTTAATTAAAAGTGCTTAAACAAAAAAAGGTAATAGTCCCTCATATTAAGTTTTTAAAGCCAGGGGATATTTTACCTTATGGGGCAAAAAATTTTGCAGTTAGGTAAAGTGTGATAATAACCACAAATTAATACATTATAAGAATATAAAGAGCATAAAGGTTGTGTTTTTATTCCAAGTATTATTTTTCATGACACTAAACTGGAGATCACTAGACCCTTAAAAGCTAAGAATAAAATAATCCTTAAGTTTAAAGATTTTTCTTAAGAGACTTCAGATTTTTATTTATTTTTGACTCACTTTTAAAATTATTTTAAAATTGAGACATGATTACATCACTTTCCCCTTTCCCTATCCTCCCTCTAACTCCTTTTATGTGCCTCTTGCTGATTCTCAAATACAGAAGTTACCTCTGGCCTTCCTTTATTTAAACATGCACACACTCACATACACACACACACGCACAATATTCTCAGTCCATATGATGTTACTTGTTTGTCTTCTATGTATATAATTCCAGGAAGGACTATTTGCCACTGGAAAACCAAACGAGGGACACATATACATTGTGGGAAATTATTATTCAGTTGTCATAAAAAATGAAAATCATGAAATTTGGACAGATATCACAAACTAGAAAACATTATATTAACTATGGTAGCCCAGTCCCAGAAAGACAAATAACATCTCTCAAACAGAACTTGAACATTTTAAAATAATTTATAAATTATTTTCACTTAGGGAACCATGATAACAAAAAATTATTTAGTTGCTTAGGAGCATGAGGGACAATTTGCGAGAATTGTCCCCTAATTGCCCCCTAATTCCAAACAAAAGTCACATGTGTCCATGATTGGTTCAGAATATCTCAAAATCATCTATGATACATTGAATGATTAAGATCATTGACTTGTTCAAAATGTAAGAAATTCCACAAACAAAATACAAGTTATAGCAAGAGATTGAGTTTGGGAGAAGTTCTTCAACTTTTAATGGATTACTTAGACTATAAATAAGAAAGCTGAAGGAAGAGATAAAAACAGAAGGAAAGATGAGAAAGAAGAAAGGAGGGAAGAGAAGAAGAAAGGAGAGAAGAGGAAAAGGAAGAAAAGAGAAATGTAGAGAGACAGAGAGGGAGAAAGAGAGAGGGGCTGGGGGAATACACTTATGCTCAGTGAGAAGGAAGACAAATATAAAAGTTATTTCTGGGGGAGATCTTTATAGCTTGTGAGAAACAGAAAATGACAGGAGAAAGCAAAGAAATCAGAGTGACAAATGATAGCCAAATATATGTAAAAGATCATTTCTCATATAAATCTGAAACTTCGGATGAAATGTTGAAGAAGATTGAGATGAGCAATTTGACATTATCTAAAAGACACCAGTAGGAAGAGCTTTATAAAGGAGGAAGGGCAACAGCTATCCTGTGTTCTGAAACAAAGTTTAACTTCAAATTGAGTTTCCAGTGACAATTTTGAAGTAGGAACATTGTCATTAAGTTGATGGAAACATTTCCTGAAAGATGAATACTAAGCCTTTAAGGTATATCATTGAATTAATAATCAAATTTCCTACACTATTGCTGCCACTGCGGACATTAGTTTGCATGTATGATTCACTTTGTCTCTAATTAGGACAAAGATACTTTGCTTCTCCCATTTAGGCATTTTGGTTCAGTAATCTCCCTGACAAGGACAGATGTTGGGAGCCACCCTAAAGTTTATTCCATGATGATTCCAGGGCAAACCACCAAAGCGAAAAAGAAAGCATATATTGTAAGTGGAAACAAAGGCTACCTCACAGATATGATGGGGTCACACACTTTCTCAGAGAGTTAACTACCAGTTTAAGTCCCATCAGCTTTTACCGTAAAACTTGAGCTATTAAGCAACCGCCTTTAGCAAATGGGTTACTAGATGTCAAATGGACAAGTGCCTCCCTGCTGTTTAAAAAATAACCAAAAGAAACCCTTGACAAATAAATACTTTGATAGCATCTGTATTATTACATATGTAGGAACACAAAGTTAAATTTCAACATTAGGAGAATTACTGAATCCTTTGCACATTAAACTAGGGACTTGATACATTAAAAAATATGCTAAGATTTCTATACTAGCTGACTCAAAGGAAACTACACTAGTTAACTCTCCAGGGAGAAAAACTAGATGTATGTGTAATCTGACTATGCTTTTGTGAAAATGTATTTTCATGTGTAACTCTCCAGGAGAAATAAATATTGAAAGAACTATGAATACTTTAACAGTAATATATAGGAATATATAAAATTGTTATGTATGAATATAATATATGATATAAATATAATACATAAAAGAATAGAATGATATATATGAATATGTAAGTATTCATAGCCCTGAACAGTCATATAGTGTGTGATATACATACAAGTAATG
Source organism: Ellobius talpinus (assembly GCA_001685095.1). Classification (NCBI taxonomy): domain Eukaryota; kingdom Metazoa; phylum Chordata; class Mammalia; order Rodentia; family Cricetidae; genus Ellobius; species Ellobius talpinus. The sequence continues at coordinate 3,269 of LOJH01033725.1, read as the reverse complement.
CACAAAAGGAGAGTCCTTTTAATGTTACTGGGATTCATTTCAGTGGTAGTAACTTAAGGAAAGATGAGTTTCATTTTTTTCATGCATTTATAGTATTTTTCATTATTTACCCCTTTTTTGGAGATATGGTCTCAGCATGTAGCTCTAAAAAGATGGTCTAGAACTCAGAGATCCACCCTCCTTTGCCTCCCAAGAGCTGAGACCAAAGATGGGAGCCACCTCACCTGGGCTTTGCTTATTTGCTTTTTATGTATGTAACAGTTTGATGTAAATTTATTTTATTTTTAAATTATGTGTATGTTCATGTGAGAAAAGTTCTAAACAAAGTTACTGGTGTTGGATACCCTTGGAGCTAGAGTTATAGACAGTGTGAGATGCCCAAGGAGGACACTGAAACTGAACTCAGGTTCTCCACACAAGTAGTATCTCATCTGAACCACTGAGTCATCTCTCCATCCTCTCTGTAAACAGAATTTTATGAAGAAATGTTTCATTTTCTTTTCTTTTTGCCTCTAAAGAGCTTGCATCACTGTAAAAATTTTAGCTTTAGTTATCTAACATTCATTACTCTAAACAAATAGGGTTCTGTGTTTTAGCCACCACACTACTAACACTTTTTACACCATATCAGTAGGATACCAATATTAACAAATATTAACAAATATCAGCATCAGCAGAACATCATAAATAAGATGCAGTCTAAGGCAGGAACCTGACAGTAACACTTCAGACACACTTGCAATGTGTCTTCTTCCTAGTGACACTCTATAATAGCAATGAACTCATCCCTAGGTCCTGATTATAATCCTTTTGAAGCCAAGACAACTTCAGCATGGGATTTCATTTCTTTTAGATATCATTTCCTGAAAAATAAACACATTTTGAGAAATCTGGTAAGCCTTAAATGCTCAAGAATATGAAAATATTCATATTTGTTCTATCATAAATAAAAATAGATCAACACAAGAGTCAAAGGGACTTGGGTTCAAATTCCTACTAGGCAAGCATATTTGGATGAGCTATTTAATTTATAGTCTCAGGCTCCTTAATTATAAAATATAATCCACTAATGGAGCAGGTTGCCCTGGAAATATTCTATAAAGTATTTTAGTAGAATTTTGGCTTATGCACTTGAACTTTAAAAAAGCATCCACTATTAGGAAAAGATTGTTAACTATCCCTGTCAATTTCTTGCTTTCTTTTATGATTGTGACAAAGGAAGGAAATCAAGTGGAGGACTCATCAGCTATTTTTATTAAGCATCTCAGAATATTCTTCCTCCATCAGTTGTTTGCTGAGCTGTCAGCTCTGAAGTCACTCCAGCATGCACTCCAATCAGAGAATGAGCTGCTAAATGTTTAATGATTAATTTGCATCAAATAGTTACTTAGCAACCATTGCTAATATAAAATTAGATCTGATTTTCTGAGAAGCCTACAGCATTATTAAAGGGTTCAAAGACAGAGAAATACTAGTCAATGCCAAACTGTTAACTCATAAAAACACATTCACATAGAAAATTTTAAGAATTTAATCCAGAAATTATACAATTTTCTTATTCTTGGTGTTAGAAATTTCACGAGTCAGTTTTTAAGTATAATCAGCATATAAATAATGAAAGAAAACCTTCATTAACACTAATTGTGTTCTGGAAACTTTTAATTCTATTACACAAATCACTCATTTGAATAGCTACTGCTTGTAGTGAGAAATAACTCACTTTTCTAAACCATCAGATTAATTGAACTATTTTGAGTAAATAGTGAGATTCCTCATAATATTCATGAATGCCATGGAGAGATGTCCTGCTTCCTACAAGCTAGGTGGAGAGAGAAGGAAGGGAGGAAGAGATCGAAGAAGGAAGGGAGAGAGGAAGAATGTCACTTGGCTAATTAGTCTTTATGTTCGACCTCTTTAGGATTAATAATAAGTAAAACTTTAAGTGATTGACACTAACTGATGCTAAATCTACAGCCTGAGGATAGAGAAAACACCACCACTTTGGAAAATATCACCTCATAACTTAAGGAATAGCATCTAACAAAAGTAACATATATTATAAACTCATGAAATGTGTATTAGATTCAGTGCTAGTAAAAAAAATGAGGGCCAATACTGACCAATGACTAAACAACTGTCCTAAAGACACAGAGCAACATGCTTCTTGTTCTACATGTATTATTTGTTCTTAAACATACACCACAGGGCACTGAAGAGCTGTTATTCATAATTAATGTTTTTCAAGCTTGGTATTTTAACCCATTTATCATATGGATCAGGTATTACCTGATATAGTAGAATGAGAAACTCTGGGTTTGTCTTGATAATATGGGTAATCTTATTCTTTTTAGGCAGCAAACTTTTTCTTGAAGTTGATTTGATAACTTTGGGTTCATAGCTAATAACAGATCCAAGAAGGTAAAGCTCTGTCATACCAATGTATTCTTAGATTCCAATATAATTATCCAGCTAGGATTTCACTAGAGGGAAAAATCCTTATATCAAAGCAAACATACTTCACATCCCTCCCCAACAACTGTGAATATGATCTCACTTCTGAAATCTTCCTGTTATCTTGAGTAAACAAGAGTAAATGAGCTGTCTAAAAGATAAGAACAAGAGGAGAGGAAGGGAGTCAAGGAAAACAGTGGAGTTCAGAGTGTATAGAGAGGTTTATTCCTCCCCTTGCTCTATAATTCCATTAGGCTTTTGTTTGCTTTGTTGGGAGACAACTTTTGGCATGTCTGAACTCTCTCTGTTAACTGAGCACTGAATTCATTTCAAGCTGATCTAAATACTAAAATTGAAAAAGTTTTCCTACAGGGATTTGGATGCATGTCCTCAGGCTTCTAAGAAGCAAATGGTTAGACTGAAGTGATTTACAATGTTGGGAACATCAAAGAAAACTGAACACCCACTATCCCTAAAAATGTTCATTTGCTGTCTTTTTTCAGGCAATTTGAACTAAATTTATGGAAAAGGACGTGATGCTAAGGATCCAACCATATGTACAGAAGGATTGGACTTTCATAATATTGAGAAAGTTGAGTTTTTGATATTGCCATATGTCATCATTAATTGCCTTAATTATAGGCCATACTGAAGGCAAATGAGGACCAAAATATCATGCAGTCACATTAAGACCATTTTGTATTCTGAAACTTCTCTGAGGGAAACTGAATTAAAATGTGGTACTGTGTACAATGCCAAATTTCAATTAGAGAGAATATGTTTTCATCTTTTACACTTTTGAAACTAAGCCTTAATCT
>LOJH01033724.1:0-16211 GCA_001685095.1 Ellobius talpinus | reverse complement strand
TACCTTAATCAAGAGCAGAAATATACATATAACAAAATTGACCTAAAATTTGTAGCAATAAACCAAGATCCATATCAATGTATTCATATCTATAGCATATCCCTCTTTAAATGTAAACAAGCATTTATAAATAATCATTTAGGGAATTTGGGCATAATTCTCTCCAAACTGCTTCCTGCTTTTTGTTGTGTGAAGTAATTTTTTAAGGGTATTCATGGCAACCTTTCAGGGGATCTTGATCCATCAAACCATATTAGTCTAGAAAGAATCCACAGGTTCTCATCTTCTGTGGAAACAAAAGCAGAACCTCTTTTCCAAAGCAACATATCCTTAGACCCAAATTTTGAAGTCAAAATACCTTTAAAACATATATGTTGGTTTAGCTTAGCAGCACTAATGAAATGTCTCTCTGTACTTAACTCCTTCACAGTTTAAAAAAATCAAAGAAAACACAATAACATACTTAATCCAGACTCTCTGTGTATTTTCCATCTTTATGTGGCTTATTTTTTTACCCCTTTAATCTATGGCTGTACTCTCTCTCTTTAAAGACCTTGTTTTAATTTTTAAATGATTTACTTATTTTTATAACTCTCTATACTTTTTCTTCTCTTTACCAAGCCTACATACATTTATTTAACACTGTGACACATTTAGAGATTTTTTTTATCTGAATCTGTCTTTATTGTGTATCTGTAATTATTTTCTGACCAGAGCACCTTTTTCTTTCTTTAATGCTAAGCGGACAGATGTGGCTAGGACCAACTCAGCTCTGCCTGCTTGCTCTGCCCAGTCCAACATGGTGGAGGCATGTTCGCTGCCTCTGAGAGCCAAGCACATTGCCCAATTTTCAGGCACACAGAGGGTCTATGTTGCCATTAAGCAAGTTGTAGCACTCTGCTCAAAACCCCATTTAAATGCTCTGTAGCCAGACCTCCTGAAAGAGTCAGAGCTGGTGAACCAGGAAGTCACCATTTTTAAAGAAGCTGCACAATTTTTACTGCTAAAGCTGAGTCAGGAAACCTCTTAAAGGAGCCACATCTCTGCTTTTTGTCAGCAAACAGAGCAAGAAGCTGTGTTAAACTCTGTGTGTGTGTGTAGAATTTCTTTTCAAGCTCTCTCAGGTTTTTAAGTGGATTTAGTTGGCACACACTGGTGCACCAATCTGTTGGCAGAGGCCGCTCATTGGTTCCTGGAAGCCCAGAACAGAAATAACTACACAGAAACTATATTAATTGCTATACTGTTTGGCCAATAGCTTAAGCGTATTGCTAGCTAGCTCTTATATCCTAAACTAACCCATCTCCATTAATCTGGCATCACCAGGAGGTTGTGGTCTACCAGCAAAGTTTTGGCAGGCTCCTGTGGGGGGTGTCTCCTGTGATGGCTCCATGGCTTCTCACTTACTCCACCTCCTTTCTCCTCCTTTATTTGCTTGGAACTCCTGCCTTGCCCTATTCTGTGCTGTAATAGTCCCAAAGCAGCTTCTTTATTAACCAATGGTATTCACAACATACAGAGGGAATCCCACATCAGATGTGTGTATGTGTTCTCTTTTTATCTTTTTATTTTTATTACATGTATTTACTCACTCTGTATGTGTGCAAGAGTCAGTTCTTACCCTCCACCAAGTGAGACCCGAGGATTTAACCCAGGTCATCAAGTTCAGTGGCAAAGCTCCTTTACCCTCTGAGCCCTCTGGCTAGACCATTGGTGTTAGTTTAAATGAATGTGCTTTTCTTGCGATCTCTAGAATATCAAAAAGCTGGGTGACAGCATGAATAATTAAACTCGAATGTTAGGACTTTTTAAATTACTACATTGTTTTTGTGCACCTTCCAAAACAGTTTTGGATCTACTTCTCGGCTCTTGAGTTTTCATATCTATTTTTGCCTTTTTCCACTCCTTTCAACTCCAGATATTTTCTTTCAATTCTATATGTGCTTCTCACATTTGACACTCTGCTTCCAAGATGGAGTTTGCCTCTAATCCCTCAGCATTTGCTGCTGTCTCAGAAGAGTCCCAGGACTTTTCAATACTAGAAGGAAGAATGAGAGGAGGGTTCAGAGATTCTCCAGGAAGAACAGAGAAAATCAAGATGCTGAAAATAATCAATTGCTGCTGAAATCTTGCACAAAAATCTCTTCATTGTGCCTTATTCAAATGTTCATTCTAAATTGTTATCAATTGGGGTATATTTAGTAATCATTTAGATTATTTTAGTAGAGGATCTTATGGGGAAGGTGGGGTCACTAGACCAGTGGCTTTTGATCACCTGATATCTGAGACTTACTCCCTGAGATTTTGATTTTATTAATTGGATGCAGTGTGGGTCTACACACTCCCCAGATCATTCTTATATGCTGCAAAATCTGAGCCACGCTGACCTGAGTCATGCCACAAGTATCCACTCTAAAGACACCTGAAGAAAACATCCATCTCCATAACAGAATCCAGAATCTCCTGGTGTCTTGACAGTATGAGCTCCTAAAGGAAACAGCCAGTGGCTCTTGCTAAAACCTTAAAGTGGCAGAACCTGTCACTCAACAGCCCTAAACTTTCTCTTTAGTTTGCAGTAGACTCCCAAGATGGCGTACAGTGGCCTGGATAGCTAGTGACTCCCCTTCATCAAAACTGTCTTCTTGATGATGAAAACACTCAGCTGAAACTGCCCACTTCAGAGCCATCCTTCTTCTTAGTCAACAGGGTTCCCCAAACCTTTTTTCTGTATTGGAGATTGAACCCGGTATGTACACTATCAGAGCTACAGCCTCAACCCACTTGAACTTATGGCTCTGGCCAGCACGGCTTCATGCTGCCCTGGCTCTCTCTGCTATCTGGACTCCACATCATCGCCATGGGCAGGCACCCTTTGTCTGTCCAGGCTCTGAAATGCCATTTCCTGATCAGTCTCAGTTTGGGCTCTTGGTTAATGCTCCCCTTTCAATAGCCCCCTGTCTGTTTTAATTATGTTCCCCTGCCACTGTCCGTCTCAATCCTCAGTGGTGGGACTTGATTCATCTTCTCCAAAAATGTGCTTCTTCAAAAGGGGTGAGGCCATTGCCACAGATGAAGGGCTAGTTCCAGAATGCAGAGCTGAGTCCAGAGAGCTGGATTAGGAGCCAGAGAGGAAGAATAAGCAGCCCTTTGAGATACCAGATTGTTTTAATTACTTTTTATTTTTATTTTAATGTGTGTGTGTGTGTGTGTGTGTGTGTGTGTAAATGCAGGTAGCCATGGAGGCCAGAAGAGGGCTCCAGATCACCTAGAGCTATAGTTACAGGTTGTGAACTGACTGCCTTAGGCACTTGGACTGAATTCAGGTTCTCCAAGAGTAGCACAAACTCTTAACCAATGAGCCATCTTGCCAGCCCTAAGCATCTTGACTTAAACTAAAGCCACTCTCTTCCCCTAGATCCAATCTGCAATTCCTGGTGTTGTGCAGAGCTGGATAGATGACCTTCACAGCAGCCAGCATGGGTATGCTCAGGGCATTCTGCATGAGCTCAGCTACAGGCTTCAAGTCACAGAGAGCACACTCAGGATGTTTCCCCACCAATCCATACACATTCAGAGTCTGGGCCTGGCGGAAATAGGGAAGCAAGGCTTCCTGGTAATAACTGCAATCATAGCACAAGGAGAAACAGACAGACAGACACTCCTATTCTGCCCATGCCAGACTGGATCGATTTTCAATTTTCCCTATTATTCTAAAGAAGTAACAATCTCATTGTTTTCCTTTGTGTTTGTCTGTGTGTGCACATACATGAGTGGATGGGTACACTTATGTGTGCCTGTGTATAGAGATCAGAAAAGTTCCTCTGTGCTGTCCCTCAGGTGCTTTTTATTTGTTGGGGGGAATAGGTTCTCTCATTGGCCTGGAACTTCACCAAGTAGGCTAGGTGGCAAGCTCCCAGGGATCCACCTGTCTCTACATCCCATCTTGCCATCACTGGGATTACAGGTACACACTGCTATGTCCAGGCTTTTAATGTGTATTCTGAGGATCTGAACTAAGGTTCAAAGGACTTCAAGGCAAATGCTCTGCTGTCCGAGCCATCACCTCAGTCCCAAGAACTAACAGTTTTGAGCTAACATATGAGACATGGACACTAAGTCCATCTTAAATATTAATGAGAAATGCAAATTATCCTCTTCCCTTTATGACCTAATGTGCTTTTTCTTGCTATAATAAAACACTCTACCAAAAGCAGGCTTGTGAGGAAATGGTTTATTTGGCTTACATGTTCTGATCACAGTCCATCACTGTGAGAGCCAGGCCAGGAAATCAAGCAGGAACTGCACAGAAAGCAAGAGGAGCACTGCTTACCAGCTGGCTCCCTGGTTTACGCTCAGCTAGCTTTCCCGTCCAGCCCAGCTCCACCACCTCGCAAGGTGCTACCTACCACAGGCCCTTCAGTGACAAGCGTCAATCAAAGCAGTCCCTCACAGAAATGACCACAGGCCAACCTGGTCAAAGCAGTTCTTCAGTTGGGGTTCCCAGATGATTCTAGGTTCATGTCAAATTGACAATAAAAACTTGTATATTTTAAATAACTCTCCTCTACAAATCAGAGCTGGTTCTATTATTATTATTATTAATTTTATGTGTGCATGCACGAGGAGGTCAAAGCATAATTCTCAAGAGGCAGTTTCCTCCTTCCACCATGTAGTTCCCAGGGCCGGAGCTCCAGCCATCAGGTTTGGTAAAAAGCACCGTCACGCACTGAGCATTCCACTGGGCCCAGACCTGGTCCTTCTAAATCATTCCCTTCATGCTCATAGCCATCCAAAGAAGGCTAATAGCTCCACAAAAGAAAAATATGAAAAAGACTGTTATCATATTTTTAAACCACCACAATAAATAACACACACACACACACACACCACTTGATTTGAAAATAGTAAGATGTTTTGATTCACTTAACTGTTGTCCAGAGCTAGGGCAGATTTCAGGCCACTGACTGATCTAGGGTCTCACTGAGTTCACAAAGAAAGACAGGCTTTCTGCTGTTGTTCAAGGGATTGTTTTTTAAATTGTTTTCCTCATTTTCACAGGATGGTCTCCAAGAGCACTGATGGTTATGTGTTTCCTTGTTTATATCAAGCCAGAGGGAATAAACACTGAGTTTTTTAAAAAGTTTTTATGAATGTACACTATGTGTGTTGAGCCTATTCCTCCTCATACTGTCCTACCCTCCCTTTTCCTGTCCCCGTCCTGTTAGTCCCTGCTGTCCCCTGAAGTATTTCCCTTATACTTTCATGTCATATATGCAGACATGACTTCATGTTTCTATATAAGATATAGGAACAACAAATTAAAGAAAATATAGCACACTGTCTTTCTGAGATTGGCTTAATTCACTTAATATAATTTTCTCCATCTGTATCCATTTTTCTACAAACTACATAGCTGGAAAAATCCCACTGTGTACTAAAGCATGTTTTATTTAGCCATTCCTCTGTAGTTGGGCACCTAGGCTGCTTCCACATGAAACTGCTGTGAACAGAAGCCCCAGAAGACAGATGTTCAAGTGTCTCTGTGATGTGTTGGCATGGATACCGGCTCACGTGGGAGATAGTGCTGGGTTTTTGGGAGGCGTCCACAGCAGCTGGTGTTCATCCCCACTGCTCCCCCTTTGTCCACATCCTCACCAGCGTCTGCTGTTACTGTCATTTGCTTCCTTAGTGACGTCTTTCTGTCTGGACTGAGATGAATCCCAGTGTAACTTTAATATGCATTTTTTTCTGATGGAGAGTAGGGTTGAGCGTTTTTCATAATTTATTGCCCATTTCTACTTCATTTTGTGAGAAACGTGTTCATTTCATTACCCATTTAGCAATTGGGTTTGATCTCTTGCTGTTTAGCTTTTTAAGTTATTTTTATATGTGGGATCTGAACCCTCTGCTAGACATATTATCTAGCAAAGTTTTCCCCATTCTGTAGACTTCACCCAGCTAACTGTTCCTTTGTTATGCAGAGCTTTTAAGTGCCATGAGATCCCATTTGTCAGTGTTGGCCTTATTTCCTGAGTGACTGATGTCCAATTGAGGACATCCTTATCTGTGCCTACATCTCCAAGTGGTTTTTCATACTTTTTTCTAATAGTTGCAGGTGTTTTGTTTGTGTTCTTGATCCATTTGGAATTGACTTAAATTCAGGGTGAGCTATAGGAATCTAGTTCCATTCTTCTATATGTGGATTACCAGTTTTCCCAGACTATTTGTTGAAGAGGCTGTCTTTTCTGTGGTGTGTATTTTATTTTTAGACATGCTATGTAGCCATGTAGCCTTAGCTGTTCTGGAACTCACTATGTATATGTAGACCAGGCTGGCCTTGAACTCACAGAGATCCCCTGCCTCTGCCTCCCAATTGCTGAGATTAAAGGTGTGCACAGCCATGCCTAGAATGATTTGTGTTTTCTGGTGTCTTTAGCTGTGTGGACTTATAATTGGGACTGCTATTCTTTTTTTTAGTTGCTTTTATTGAGCTATATGTTTTTCTCTGCTCCCCTCCCTTCCTTTCCTCTCCCCTTCTACCCTCTACCATGGTCCCCATGCTCCCAATTTACTCAGGAGATCTTGTCTTTTTCTACTTCCCATGTAGATTAGATCATGTATGTCTCTCTTTGGGTTCTCTATTCTTCTCTGTTGCTCTAAGTGTCTCTATGCTGTCTCTGTTACCGTGTCCCTATAGAGTGAAATCAGGATGATGGGATGATGATACCACAAGCTTTGTTCTTCTTGCTCAGGATTGCTTTGACTATCCAGAGTTTTTTGTGCTTCCATGTAAATTTTAAGATTCTTTTTCTCCTTCTGTAAAGTGAACTTAATTATACAACAAAATTCCCCTGAGATCCCGGGAGCATCATGTACCAATTAACTTAGACCTGTTCTTCTTCGTTAAACACAGATTTTTGATGAGTTTTTTCCCCCAAATCCCAAAGTGTGGACAAAGAGTGAGCGAAATTGAGGCTGTTGGAGAAGAAAATGATGTTCATCTTGGAGCATCCCTGACGTCAGAGGGTGTGGCCCAGGAGAGCCAATAGTGATTGGCTCCACTGCCTAGGCTGCAGAGGCCCTGTGTAACACCACTCCCAGTCAGCCTTCCTATTGCTCCACTCAACACCTGGGCAGCCCACTGGGTGGACATCCAGATGTCCAGCAGCGTTAACTCCTGGGGAGTAAATGGCACTGGGGTTGTAAATATGTCACTTGCCCTGGGTCCCATCACTTGAATCACCCAAGTGTTTCTGCCTCACCTCTGCCTCTCTCATCACATGGCATTTCCCCTAGGAGTGCATCTTCCAGGACTGTCTTCTTTTTCTTATAAGAACAGCAGTTAGCTAGATGGGATCAAGTCCACCCTGATGGTCTCGTCTTACCTGGGTGACATCTACAAAGACCCTATTGCAAAAGAAAGTCACATTCACAGGTGCTAGGGCTTAGGATTCAGCTTCTCTTTGCAGGGACAGTGTCACCTTCAGCCTGCCCTTTTCACCAGCTCTTTCTCCAGGAGAGTTGGCAACAGCCATCAGGCAACTAAAACTTTTTTTTCCCTTAGCATATATTAAAGACATGAATAACGGCTGTCACTGGGACACTTCTGAAACACACACAGCATAGTTTGCATGTAGGCGGAGACCCCACCTTGTCCTCCTGACTCCCTTCTCTTCCAAAATAGTCACCCTGCCACTGTCAGGTAATTTGTTGTTATTGTTGTTTTCTAAACAGGGTTTCTCTGTGTAGCTTTGACTGTTCTGGAACTTGCTTTGTGGACAAGACAGGTCTCAAACTCACAGAGATCCGCCTCTCTCTGCCTCCTGAGTGCTGGGATTAAACACATATGCCACCGCTGCTTGACTGGGTAATTTTTAAAATCTAGATTCTGCATGTGAAAGAAAGCATGTGACTATTGTCCCTCTGAGCTCAGTCGATGACGACATGTTCTGGCCAACAGCAGTCCTTTCCCCCCAAAGAACGGTATTTGCCAGTCTAGCCACCCAAAATGGATTTTGAAGGTAAAGTCAGAGAGACACCCTGTCTGGTGTCCTTCAAGAACATAACATACTGGGTCACCCCTGGCAGCAGGGTTGGTGATTTCTCTATGAAATGAACCTGGCTGTACACTGGATGCTAACCCCACTTAATGGTTCCTTCAACTAGAGAGGGGTACCAAAGCTGCAGTCAGGCTCTGCCAGTGCAACCCTTACCCCATACCCCCATCAGGGCCTTGGCTTCCCCAGGGAGACTTCTAGAATCTGGCAGTAACTGCAGTGGGTGTGTCTGTCCCAATTCAAATCTAAGTCCCAACTTCCAGTTAATACATGGCCACTTAGTGGGTATCCCTGGAGGAAGACTGATTGGAGCTATATTGAAGTCCCTCTCCAGGGATAGTGTTTTCTAATATGCAGATTCCAGGTTAAGATAATAAAGCAGCCACCAAGCTTGCCTTCCTGGGATCCAGCATGTCTGGATACCCAGTTAGACACAGTTTACACATGGAGAAACGCAGAGGGTGAGATCAAGTGTGGAGACCTGTCTGAACTGTAGAAGAGCTGGGTTAGTTCAAAGTGCAGAACCTCTCCACAGAGGGAGGGTTATCAAAGGAAGAGAAGGGATGGAGGAGAGAATATCTAAAGGAGAAAGGAAGGAGGGAGTGTGAGGGGAAATGCAAGAGGCTGAAGTCACTGATAAAGGACCAGCCATGTGGTGAGGTATCCTTTGCTTGGTGGGTACGAGAGTCCTGAAGGGGAAATTGTCAAGATACTGGATTTCTTACAGTATTAATTACTTTTCTTGTGGTCCTGACCAGATACCAACAAGAAGACATATAAAGGCTTTAGTGCAACTTACAGCTTGAGGGTACATGGTCCATTGTGCACAGAAGCATGGCAGAAAGTATGAGGCAGCTGTCACATCATAGCCACAGTCAGGAAGCAGAGGGAGGTGAATGTGGTACTTGGCACCCCTGCTCCTTTTCATTTGGTCTGGGTCCAAGTCCACAGGATAGTGATGGCCACACTCAAGGCCACCTTCCTGCCTTGGTTCAGATATCTAGAAACATCCACACAGACAATCCAGAGGTGTGTCCCCACTATAATTCTAGATCTAGACAAACTGACAATGAAGATTAACACATCACACAGACCCATCTGCTCATGGATCCGAGTCTCCAGTGGTGTCTGTGCCCTCAGATCAGGTGATCTCAGAGCCTAGATGTGCCTGGACAATGCAGCAGACATTACACTGTACACTTGCCAACCTGTCCCTCACTGTTACCTAAAAGAGACCTCATTCCTCTCTACTCCTTAGCAAATGAAGGAGCCCATCTGCCAGCAAAGGGAAATACAGTAAATAACAATTACGTATCAATCAGAGGCTGGGTCTACATCATGACCCTAACACTCACCAGCTTCCCAACCCTAGAGAAATAGTACAACCCACCACACCTCTGCTTCTTCATCTTTAAAAATGGCAGAAATGAGAATACGCCCTCCCAAAGGTTGTTATGAAGAGCACTGACAGAGATTAACACAGTGTGTGCATGTGCACGTGTTTGTATGTGGGTATATGTGTCTGTGTATGTGTGTGTGTTTGTATATGTTTGTGTGTCCGTGTGTGTTTGTATATGTGTGTGTGTCTATGGGTGTTTCCATGACTCTTATAGTAAAGGGGCAGGGCTTTATGGGCAAAGGTAGTATAGTCTGCAGCGCAGAACCTAGAGTCAATCTTAAAGCACCTAGATTTGGCAGCTAGAATTCAATATAGTCAGGGCAGATGGAACCCCTTAAGCCACTGCTTCCATATCTAGCTATTCAGATGACAAGAGACCTCTTTTCATTTGTCTAAGGGAGCTGCTGGTCCCAGTAAATCCTAGAAAATAGGAGGAAGAGGTTCCCTGTAGCTGCCTCCTCCCCTGGCTTCGGCCTCAGGGGCTGGATACAGTCCCTTCTCCTCACTGGAAAATTGGGTTCTGCCGATTATGGCAGAATCAAGAATCACGCCTTTGCTTGCACCCCTTCACCTCCAACCGGAAACCAGAAACGTAAAAGGAATTTCCTTTCACAGACTGGGGGGCTGTTTGGTGATGTGTGTTCAGAGGCTCGGCCGGGCCTCCCTTTGAGCCAAGGAAAATGGCAGCATCAGCTGGATCAAAGCAAACCCTTTCAACCATCCCACTGAGCCAGAGTGCTTCACCTGGCTTCGGTGGGCCACTGGGCTAACCTGCATCTTACCTTTGCAGTAACACAGCTCAGCTTTTCATGGGGCTACAATCTGTCTGCAGGCTTCCACACACTGACCTAGAGAAGAGCGTGTTTGATCTCTGTGGCATCAGAATTGTTAGCTGCTTACTAAGGCAGGTGCTTTTAGGGGCCATCTCCCATGTGACTTCACTTCCAAAGTACCCTTGCCTTCTGTTACAGCTAAAACTTTTTTGAGGAAAACTGAACATGGCCAAAGATGTTCCTGTCTGTCATCTTTACGATACAAGCTGAGCATGCCCAGAAATCTTTTTTGGCAAGGATTTTTGGGGCCTTGTACTTACCTAAATGCTAGGAACTACAGATTTCCATTACAAACCCTATTTGACCTTGGCCAAGTAAATACCCTGTTTGTGGAGAGATGAAACGTCATAGGTCAAGAAGCAAACTGTCCAGGGCTCTCTTTAGTCCCCTTGGATAGCAATTTACTATCAGCCTCTGAAGCTGACTTAATATCCTCTTGGCTTCTAGATAAAAACCTAGAAGGAACTGCTGAGCTGACACTTGGCCTCTACCAGACCAAAGCCAGGAATGTGCTAAGATCACTTCTGGATTCCGTGGGTTCCCCCATCTTGCTGTGGTCTGCCTATTATATGATCCACTGGTAGATTTCGTAAGCATTGGCTCATGGCTTTCAAGATGATTTGGATCTGTGTTCCCAGGTCATGGTTAGTTTACATTTGGCTCAGAATAAACTGTTTTCTTTTTTAGTCAGAGTCAGGTTATTTCATTTATTATTTTATGTGCATGAGGAGCTTGCCTGCATGTATGTATATGTACCACACGTGTGCCTGGCACCTTCAGAAGTCAGAAGAGGGCAATGGGTCCCCTGGAACTGGAATTATAGATGGCTGTGAGGCACCATATAAGTGTTGAAAATCAAACTCCGGTCTTCTGCAAGAAAAAGTGCCCTTAACTGCTTAAGCCATAGCTGGAGCCCCAGAGTTGGTATTTTTATGTTGACAACACAAGTCTCCATTATGTTCAGTTATGAAATCACCAGGGCAACTTTGGTAAAGAAGACACCTGGACCCCATGCCATTTTAACCAAAGCAGAACCTCTGGGAGGAACTCAGAGAATCCGTGCCTCTAAACAATCCCAGAGTGAATCTGAGACATGGTGAAGGTGTGAACCACAGTTTTTGACATTTCTGAAGGGGAAGATCTACTGTCCCTGGAGGCCGAGAAGATAACTCAACCCTACTGCTCTTTCGGGGCTCTATTCCCAGCGCCCAGGACCAGCAGTTCACAACTACCCAGAATTACAGCTCTAGGGCATCTAATGCCCTCTTCTGACTTCCAAGGGCACTTTCATACATGTACGCGTGTGCGCACACACACACACACAAGCATGTTGTACACTTAAATCAGCAGAAGCCCCTCTTTCCAGGCCTCCCACCCTGATAAGCCCAGATCACTAGAGCAACGGCACCTGTGGGGTCTCCGAATGTCTGACAAGGCTTCTTCAGAGACCCAAGGACCTTTTCTCATTTCCTGACCACCTGTGCAGCCCTGACAGCCATTCTCATTTCACAGATGGGCTCTTGACGCGTGCAGGAGCCAAGATGGACCTCACGGGTGTCCATCTCCTAATCTCCAGAATCTGGTGGGTTTGAAACTGATAGAAACGCTCTATAAAGCATTTTGTATAAAATTCTTCAATCCACATCTGCAAATCCATCTCACAGGGGGCAAAACTATACACACAAATGCAAACTCCTCATGGGCAAAAGTATTTACCACAGTTATCGTGTCAGAAAATCAAAATAAATTTACAAAACTGGCAAGGACCTAGGTAAAAATTGGTTACATGTTGTCAACAAAGCATTATAGAACCTATAAAAATGTACATTCACATTTTGAACTAACATAGACTATAAATTATGATCTAATCTCTGATGAGTAACAGGATTTCAGATCATACAACTATGTAAAAATTATTTTGATGAAAACAGAAGGGCTGGAGAGTTTGCTCGGCAGTTAAGAGCGTGTACTGATCTTGAGGAGGACCAGAGTTTGGTTCATATCACCCACATCAGGTGACCTACACCTCCCTGTCACTCTAGCTCCAGAAGGATGCAACGCCCTCTTCTGGCTGCCACAAGCACTTGCACTCATGTGCACCCCCCCACACAAGCATATCATTAAAATAAAACTCATGTGCACATACCTCTGCACACATAATTAAAAATAAAATAAATCCTTTTTAAAAAGAAAACAGAAGGAAATAACTATCTTTCAGAAATGGGTACATGAGGTTTTGTGTGTGTGTGTGAGAGAGAGAGAGGATGTGTGTGTGCATGCGCATGTATGCATGGTACCATATGTGGAAGGAATGCATGTCACCAATGCCTGGGCACATAACAGCAAAGGTTGAGATCGGGTGGCATCCTCAATCGCTCTCTACCTTAGGTTTTCAAACAGAGTCTCTCACTTGAAGCCAGAAGTCACCAATTCAGCTAGTCTAGCTTCCCAGCTTACCCTGGGATTCCCTGTCTGCGCTTCCAGAATAGTCTGCCATGTCTGCTGGGCATTCACATGGGTTTTAGGATCTGAACTCAGGTCCTCATGTTTACAGGCAAATGCTGAAACATTTACTATCTCACCAGCCCACACTCCTCTTCATTCAACTTATTTGGTTGTGTTTTATTGAATTGGGTTGATTTAAGTTAAAAATTAATTGATTTTTACTAAATCCCCTCCATGGCAGACCTCCCTCAAGATGTCTATATTCTACTCCCCAGAACCTAAGAACTTTGAATAGCAAACAACACTTTGGAGGTGAGACTGATTGCCAAATAACCACAGGGTCCTTATCAGGGATGTCTTGATGGGAACAGAGATTAGACAGCTTGCCCAGGGGTCTAGTCTATGCGGACGGCCTCAAGAAGTTTGGAAAGGCAAAGATTCTCTCCGGAGCCTCCTGAATGAACACAGCCGTTGACTTCAACCTAATAAAACACATTTCAAACTTGAATCCCAGAGCAGTCTGTACAATAATAAACGTGTGTTGTTTTGAGGTGTGGCATTTGTGCTAATTTGCTGTGACAGCCATAAGAAACTAATACAAGACTTGAAAGGAAAAACTCAAGGCCACCACTGTTGCTAAGGAGGAAATATTTCCCTCCACCACCCTACCAGTCTGTGGGAACTCAGAGCTTCAGAAGGGAGAAAGGCCAGCTCTCGCCCCGGGGCTACATCCTCCTCTTCCTCTTCAGCCCAGGAATACTGGGGGGTTGAGGGGAGAGCACAGGAACCTACCTGGAAAAAAATTAAAAGAGCTTATTTCTGTAGGAACTCTAGGGAGTGTGTAGTGTTTTAGAGTTTTAGACTGGAGATGGGGACCTACAGAGTTTTATGTACTGTGTGTGCTACCATAGTTTGGGGGACTTAACACATTGATTCCTAAAAGGCTATTCCAGGCGGGGACTTGCTATAGATACAGCAGAGCCCTCTGGGAGCAGGGTCTCTGGCTCCGGCTTTCAGCTCTACCACCTGACTTGAGTGTGATCTGACTCAGTTTCCCCAGGCTGCTCTGAGCCTGAGTCAGGGATCTCACCACCAGCAACTGTAATGACACTAAGTAAAGCATGGAATTTGTTGTCACTTGGGGACCAGGGAGAAGCTGGACCCAGGAGAACCCAAGGTAACCAAGCACAGGAACCATGGTGACATACAGAATCCCCAATGAACCAAATCATTGGGAGCTTGCTGTTGCCCCGTACACCCAGTCACCTTTACAACTCACCCCTGAAACACGTGGTCCAGATGTTCTGAAAACAACACTAGCTAAACCAGGGTCACAGTGCACCAAGGTGAGAAGACCTGAATTCTGGCTTGGGGCTTTTAAAACAGAGGGAAGAGGAGCTGGGAAAGCAACTCAGTTTGAAGCATCAACAGACTGCAGGAAGCCCTTGGCTCAATTCCCGGCACTACATAAACTGGAGTGATGGCACACACCTGCAGTCCCAGCATTCCAGAGGTTGAGGCAAGAGGATCAGAACACCAAGGTCACCCTTGCTCCAGAGGACATTGGAAGCCATCTGAGCTCCATGAGACCTGTCTCCATCATCGTCATTCTCAACACTGAAGAAACAGTGACTGATCGTGTGAGGACAGGGAATCCATTGCACCCCAAGTTCTCCTGACTGGGAGCATCAACATCAGCGGAGAACTTTCTAGAAATGTTTGTTCTGTCCCACTCCAGGCCTGCCAAGATTAGAGCAGCTGTCAACAGGCCCTCCAGGTGGTACCATGCACAGCATTGTGGGAACATCTTCCCACAGGACATTCAAACACTACTAGAAAAGCCGGATGTCCCTGTCCAGCTAAGCACTACAGCTTGGAACTAGACTGGCAAGAAAATTCAGATGACACACAAAAGACAAGGGTTACTTAGTCATTATTTCTTCTTGTGAATTGCGTGGGTTTTGTCTCCAAACAACCCCGCCACGTCTCCTTCCCACAGCATCACTGTCTTTGCTCTTTCCTCAGCTTCCACCCCAATCTCCTTCCGGACCTCCCTCCAGAAAGCCAGCCCCACCTCCCAAGGAAGCTACCCTCCAGCTTGTTCCCTCCTTTAAAGAGCCCTAACTAACCTCCCTTTCATGGTGAACCTTCCATGTCAGAATCTTCTCTTGGGACTCTTAGAAACAAACAAGTAACTGCCCTGCTCTGGCTGTCCCTTTTCCTTTCTCTGGCGATAGGACCCCAGCAGCCAGAAGCCTCTGCTTCATCAAGCCCTTCCTAGGAAACCGGAGCGAGTACATTGTCTCCGAGATTTAGACTGAGTTGGAGGGACACCATGTGGCCAGAACTAGCATGGCGTTAAACCGGGAACTTTTTGTAGTAGTGTAAGCACTGAATATTAGGGATATTTTGAGAGGGGAAAAAAAGCTAACGTTGACACTTAGCTATCGAGCACCACCATTTTTATTTCTAATCCTTCCCTGTGATGTTTCCTGATGGTGGCAACCACACCCATACTCCCCTCAGCTTTTCCCAGCCTCAGTGAAAGTTTTTGCCTTCACTCCTCTCCAGAGCTAGTCAGTGCCTAGGAAGTTCTAGTGCCCTGCAGTGGAAAGAGGGTCATCGAACCATTGAGGAGGCATGGTGACTCAACGCCATTGCCAAGTGGCACAGTCAAGGTAAGCCAAGGCAGTACTTCTGGTGGGCTGTGGGGTCTTGGGCCTGTTTATTAATTTCCTGCATCCTGCTCTCCTTTTCTTTCTAGTGGAGGTAGGGGGTGGAATTACTAGTATCAAGGTTGCTAAAGCTGAATGAGACAGTGTTTGCGGAGCTGTGCCTAGCTCGGTGCCTGACCACAGTCCTAACACAGGCACCCCTTCAGGACTGCCACAGCTAGACAGGAAGGGATCCCTGGAACCATGCAAAACTGTGAGCTGGCCAGAATCTAAAACACTCAAATAAGGCAGGTCAGACAGGTAGGTTTGAAAGCTTGCAATACAAGTAGGATTTCAAGCAAGGCCACTTTGTCTCCGTTCTCCAGAATCATGAGTTTTGTGTCCCTGTCACTTCCACAAGCTGCTGGAGAGACCAGCTACCACACTGCCTCCTCAAATCCAAGGCACTGAAGAGACCAGCTACTGCACTGCCTCCTCAAATCCAAGGCACTGGAGAGACCAGCTACTGCACTGCCTCCTCAAATCCAAGGCACTGGAGAGACCAGCTACCACACTGCCTCCTCAAATCCAAGGCACTGAGAAATTTGAGAAAAGCTAAGGATCCTCTCCAAGACATATCATGTATACACACATCAAACATACATATATATGCATGCATACACACATATATACATATTTACTACACATATATTGTCACATACTTTGGTGATTTAAAAGAAAATGGCCCCCAAAGGCAGTGTCACTTTTGGGAGGTGTGGCCTTGTTGGAGGAAGTGTGTCATTGTGGGGGCAGGCTTTGAGGT
>LOJH01033723.1:0-16211 GCA_001685095.1 Ellobius talpinus | reverse complement strand
CTTTATTAACCAATGAAAGTAACACATAGACAGATGACCCTCCTCCAACATAGAGCCCTGAGGAAAGCTAGAGTCCCCGAATTAGGGTTAAAGTAAGCCTGGCTTTGATGAGATAGAGAGGCCCAGGGGTAGGAAGGAGCATGCTGGGAAGTAGGACTGGCAGCCATGACAGGTGGCACTTCTGAGGCTTCTTTGCAGACTGTGCTCAGGAAACAGAGCATCAGACCCAGGGCACCGCTTTTTCCAGCTGACATTTCCTGTAGAGCAGTGGACAGCTTTCCTGACCTGTTAGCTCTTCATACCCCTCTTTTCTCAGATGGGATCAGGATTGGCACAATCAGGTTATTCCAGATAGCTTGCAGCAGTTGCCTCTTCCAGGATGGGAAGTGTTCTGTGAATGGTTTCTCATGCCCTGAGATTTGTATACAGTCTTCTGGGGTCCACCAGTGTGCGGCAGCCAGAACTTGGCCTAACTCCTATGACGATCTTTGGTAGAAGCCGAGTTCCTTGAGAGATCTTGATTCAGATGCATCTGTCACATCCTTCTGCATCTGAGTCCTCCTTTTGATCAGGGTACCTGTACTCTTCAGCTGCTTCTCTTGCTCAATGAGGATGCCTGGTCCCTCTGGCTGGCTTTCTGTGGATTCCTTATGGACAATGGGCTAACCCTGTTCTCTTTGGTGCTCACAGGAGCCTAAAGGAGCCCTGGTAGCTGCTCTAGACATTTTTCTCCACAAATTCACTTATGTCTTCATTTCTCTCATACTCCAAAGAGGTTTCTCTTTCTCTTCTTCCACTCTCCACTGGTTCTGTACCAGATGTTCTTCTCTGACTTGCTGCTTTCTTCCAGTGGTTTTTCTCTTTTAATTAATTTACTTATTCTTCATGTCTGCTGGTTTCTACTGCTGGCACACCAGCCCGAGTTCAGCGTCAGAGTTCAGACCATGGGTTTCGTAGTCATCTGGGCTTGGCACAGAAGCTAGGCAGTTCTACTTTTTCAGTAACTGTGTGTTTGCAGACAAATCAGTTTCAGCTCCCTGAGCCTCAGTATTCTCAGACTTGGGGAAAAGGCCCATGGACTCTTCAGCATCTTGCATAGCAGAGAACGTGTACAAGTGAATGACAGGCATGGGCTAATATTTATTGCTTCATGGTATTAAGGTTCAAGAAATTCTGCCCCCCTCCCGCCATCAAAGTATGAAGGCCAGAGATAAACATTAGGTGTCTTCCACTCTCATTCTTCATAATTCTCTCTCTCTCTCTCTCTCTCTCTACATGTCTGAACTCAGAGCCCACACTCTGTCTAGACTAGCTCATTATAGCCTCCAGTACTGATGTCACAAATGCACACTGCTTCACTGGCTTTTATGTGCGTGTGATGGACACAAAGTAAGATCTTCATGTTTCTGTAGCAAACACTTCACCCACTAAGCCAGCTCCTAGCTCACTTATACATTATATAAAGTACATTATAGATGCATTTTCTTAGAATGCTGCAATTGACCCCTTATCTACCTCAAAACCAAGATAGGGCAAACGGAGGAAAGAAGTAAATTCATGATGTCATTAAGATATGCATGAACATAGTAAGAGAATTTTCTTTTAAGCTTAGTTTTTTTTATTTAAATTTTTTGGCGCATAGTCTCATTAGAAAGCCTCGGCTGGCTAGAGAATTTCCATGTAGCCCAGGATGGCCATGAACTTTTGTTTTTCTTCCCTTGGTCTCTAGAGCACCGGGGTTACAGGTGTGCACGGCCGTGCTAGTTGAGAGCATGTTCTCAGAGGTAGAAGTTTTAGACTCGGGAACTTGGGTTTATTAGAAAAAGCAAAGAAGAGGAGCTCGTTAGACAGAGAGCCACCTGTCCTCAGGGGATTCCTTGGCTTCTGGGTGGAATGCATTAGACTGGGAAGAGAAAGCCCATCAGGGCCGAAGTACCATTGTGAGAGGTGGAAAGTAGGGAAAAGACACAGGCTGAAGGGCACACAGTGCCAGCAAGTCAGAAGAGGCAGAGGTGGTATGCACTGCTTAAGACAAAAAGGTAGAAGATGAGCCCAGATTTTGACTATAGTGTTTTGATTCTAGCTTTGTTTTGAATTGATACGAATGAGGCCTTTTGCAAAAATAAAAGGGGGGGACTCAAAGAGAAAGAGACCCAGAAATAAATTTCAGTCAGTGTGACTCAACTAAAACTGTGGCAAGTTCCGTGTCACATTAAATGGATTTCAGAATGAGAATCTAGTGGAGTAGCAAGAAGGGGGTGTGACTGGAAATTACCAATGTCGAATCATTGAATGATAGGATTTTCTCACTTCACTACTTATTAAGCACCTACTGTGTGCTCAGCACAGTTCTACAAACTAGAGATATGAGCCAGCAAAGCAAATCCCTATCCTCTTGGAGATGACATTCTAGTGTGGTACCAAATGGGAACTCCAGGCCAAAAGTCACTTGATTTTTGGGATAGTGCCTTGTTCAGCATTGACTTCACTTATGCTGCACATTATAGACAGACATGACAACATCCACATTATCAACGAGAAGATTGAGGCATAAAGATGGTGGCATGGGTGAAAGCAGAAGGTTGGGGACTGAACACATGCACCATTGAACTTGTGAGGAAGTGGAGGGATGTCGGGACAGGATAGGTCAGCAATGGGGGAGAAATAGAAGCTAGGGATAGTCATGATTAGTGTTCAAGTGCCCTAGGAAGTAAAGCGGAATAGCCCAGCACTTGGTGCAAATGACACTTTTCATGTCCCGGTGGCCAGTCTCCACAGAGAATGCAAGTATATGCTGGAGTTCAGATTCCTCCCACACGTAGGAATATCTAGGGAGAAAATGGACAGAGATCGCTCATTGCACATGCCAGAGACAGAAAGAAAACCAAGCAGCTAGTGGCATGTAAACATGGCTCAGGAGATAGTTTATTTAGAGTGGAAAAAAAAGTCTATGAAGGCAAGCGTGGAGGAGAGAATGAGATCCTGGTGCAGTAGAGAAAAATGCAACAGCCCAGGGGGGTGGCTGTTGAGGGACAATCTTGGGTTGGAGGGAAGGAAGGAAAATGTCCAGAAAGGAGACGCAGGACCAGGCTTTGCTTACAGTGAGCAATGCATAGGAGGGGTGTGGGTGGGGTCTCTGGCTTTGTCTGACTCACTTCTCTGCTGAGTGGTTAAGATTCCATGGTACCAGGTGCAACCATCAGCAAAATCCGTGTGGTGATGAAGCAGAGGGAGAGATGCTTCCAGAGAGTCCCTGAGGAACCCTTCCCACTGGACTCACCGTGTGTCAGTTCCATGGCTGGTATGCACTGTTGCCTATTTATTTATTTATTCAGCGTTTTTGAAATAGCCATTTCTCTTATCCTGTTGGTGCATGTCTTGTTCTTGTAGAAGAAGACTGGTGATATTAAAAGGAAATTTGTATTTACACTTTTGTTAGCCTCTCACATCCTCTTCCTGTCAGGCTTATTAGTGTGAAATGCCATTAATCATTACAATGTCATAAAACACATTTTACAATAATGCTGTTCCCCCCCAAGGTTTATTCCTACCATTCTAAGAGATATTTGTGTTGTAAATAGCTTTCATTTTGAGCCTTTCATCTTGAACTTTATAGTTATTCTGGGGACTACTACCCCTTAGTTGATAATTGGTTTTGGATGCCTGTTACAGGATTTGAAGTCTCCCGAAGGAGCTGTGGAGAGAGGTGGGTTAGGCCAATGAAAAGACCCAGAGTTTTTGAAGAAAATGTGCCATACAGCCTTGCCATAGGACAATGTGTCCAGAATCTGGAAGTTAAGAAAGACAGGTAGGGTCATAATACGGTAGAGAGGAGGTTTTTCCCTGGGAAAACTGTCACAGGGCAGAGAGGGGATTAGCTATTGCATGTTCTAAAGGATGAAATTCAGGTAGTAAATCCACTGGGCTCCTGCAGTTCAGGACTGGAGCCTGAAGATGGGACCAACCAGAAAACTGAAATGGATTGAAAGCTTAAAAATGAATGTAGACTGAGAGAGAGAAAATCCTAGTCACTGGGCCCTGTAGTGATAAGGCAAGCAGGCCTGCTTTTCGTCCCACCTGGCTCCTGCACAGCTAGCTTAGCCCCAGAAATAATAACACAGAAACTGTATTCATTTAATCACTGCCTGGCCCATTAGTTCTAGCCTCTTATTGGCTAGCTCTCACATCTTGATTAACCCATTTCCATTAAATCTGTGTAGCACCACAAGGCTGTGGCTTAACAGGAAAGATCCTAACCTACGTCTGTCTCAGGCCAGAGATTCATGGCGTCTGCCTGACTCTGCTTTCCTTCTCCCAGCATTCTGTTCGGTCTACTCCACCTATTTAAGCTGCTGGCCTATCAAAAGGCCAAGGCAGTTTCTTTATTTGACCAATGAAAGTAACANTCTTGATTAACCCATTTCCATTAAATCTGTGTAGCACCACAAGGCTGTGGCTTAACAGGAAAGATCCTAACCTACGTCTGTCTCAGGCCAGAGATTCATGGCGTCTGCCTGACTCTGCTTTCCTTCTCCCAGCATTCTGTTCGGTCTACTCCACCTATTTAAGCTGCTGGCCTATCAAAAGGCCAAGGCAGTTTCTTTATTTGACCAATGAAAGTAACACATAGACAGAAGGCCCTCCTACTCCAGGGTCCTTCATGTTTTACTTGGAAGAAGCTTAGACAAAATGGGGATAGTATGCCACTGGACAGAAATGAGAGGGTGGATGCTCCAGTCAGTGGGCTATTTTCTCATTTGCTCCAAAGTGACTTCTGTATGACGGCATGTACTATTTCATCCGAATACCTAACCTTTTGCTGGACACGTGGGTATTCCTAAGTGCTTGAAGAGTTCCTGATGATGTAATAAGGCCAATCATTTCTGGAAGTGGTGGTATTCTTTTTAAAATTGCTACCCTTTGTATTCTGATGTCTGTGTCCATCCAATGAAAATGCACAAGATGGAATCAGATGATATGTTTCCTTTAAGCATGAGCATGTGTGCATACGTGTATGTGGCTATGTGTGTATGTGTGTGTGTGTGTGTGTGTGTGTGTGTGTGAAGGAACAGATAACCAAGAAGTTCACTGGTCAGAACCTAGAGGTATTAGTTCCACACCAGGGTTAATTCTGTCATTCCTTTGCTAACTATGGTGTTTACCTGATGCTTTAATAGCTAAAATAAGTGGCTAGTCACTTTGTATCAGTAATCTTTACTTCTGATAACCAAAGGGACAGTGTTAAGCACCTTCAACATCAGAGGAGTTGGTTGTCTCATAAAGCAGGAAGTCTGTGGCCATCAGGATGGTTCCCTCTGACCCCTACTTCTTGGTTTCATGTACCTGGATATAGGCTTGAGCTGGTACTGTAAGAAGCTGCCAGGAATAAGCTAAGGAGATTCCTCCCCTTGGAATATTTAACAATGTCTTGGGACTTCTGCTTGTGGTCACATTGGCATCTAGTAGGTAGAGAACTGGTGCTGTTATGTATCCCAGCAATGCACACAACAGATAAAGAATTGGGCAACTCCAGACATGTAGAAGCCTTTTCTTCAAATAATAGACTATGACAGGTAATAACAGGGTGCCATTTCTGAGACGAGGTTATAAAGAGTGAGTCTTCCATCTCAGGTATTCTTGTCCATCCTCCCTTGACTACACTGCTGTTGGCTGTCTGGAAAGCAGCCTGTGTAAGGGAATTTGGAAATGGACTTTCTGAATTTTGCCAACAGCCCAATAAATGAGCCTTAGACTGATTGTAACCTAGTCCAGCATCTTAATGGTGGCCTTGACCCTGAGCCTGTTGTCTTGCCTCTGTCACTATGACATACCAACGCTGTGGGCTGTTTGTTACTAAGATGCTAAATCTGGGGGTGTCTTGTTATGCAGTGACAGACAACTAGCATACAAGGAACTTGGGGACAGATGTTTCATGATCTCATCCCGTCTTAGCGCTTGCTGTACCTGTACCCCACCTTCTGCAAATTCAACTTGTTTCTCATGCTCATAGGGACCTATAGGCCTCAGCTCCACAGGCAGAGGGAAAGCTCTTCTTGGCTATGTTTTTAAAATTAGTGACGTAAACTTTTCTCTGAATGCACCTATGGGTCTTTCATTTGGGGATCCTTGTGGTGCTGATTAAGACATGTATCAATGGCTTGGTTGTGGGACAGGCTGAGAAAGTAAATATTCTAGAAAGCATTTCTAGGCTTTATCATGATAAGCCCTTTTCTGTCACTGATAAAGAATAGAGGGGCTGAGGAGAAAAATCCCATGCGTTGTCCTCCATAACCAGAAACCTATAACTTGAGATATCCATTTCTTAGTGGAAATAGCCATATCTCTTGATTCCAAATACTGGTGAGGTCTCTGGGCTCCTGGTGCTGGTGTAATCCTATAGATCTCTCTTCACTCTTTTAGTTTAAAAACTCAAATACGTTTTTATGACAACCTACACTGGATTGCAAAGCAGTACATTCCACTGAAAATGCAGACAGCAATCTCTGGTGCCGTTGGTTGTCAGTCTGTCTGCAGCTCTTATTATGTCATCAGTTTTGTTCACAACATAAATGTAGTGTTATTTCTTCTCCCTTTTCTGAGAATTTCATGCACAAATCCTATATTTACATCATCTTTACTCTCCCTCTACCTCTCTAATTCCCCCCATGTCCTCCCCTGGCTTTATATATAAATATAAATATAAATAAAATATATATAAACCTCCTGAGTCCATTTGGTGTTGCTCACATGTACACAGGTTTGGGGCTGACCACTTGGGATTGGATAACCGATCATGGGTCTCAATCCTAGAGAAATCTGGTTCTCAACAGCTGCTAATTGCTAGCAGTTTTTCAAATAGGGGTGGGGCCTTGTGAAGTTATCCCTCCCCTTGTTGGCATGCTTACTGGGGTTGTCCTTATACAGTCCTTACTTAGGCAACTGCTTTGTTGGGATTTCATGGATGTGGCTTCCTTGTCATGTGGAGAATACACATCTTGCATCACGTGTTTTGGCCCTCTGGTTCCTAAAATCTCTTTGCCGCCTCTTCCATCACGTCCAGTGAACCATAGAATGCATTATATTAGGCTCTATTGCAGATGTATCAATTGAGTCCCTTTCCCCTCCTGTGTCTTATTCATTCCTGGGTGTGTCCAGGATGCCTTACCATGTGAAAAAGGGATTCAAGGGATACAGTAAAAGGTTAGGGGTAGGGGGTTAATTTTTTCCCTATCTTAGGCACATTTGCATTTTGAAAGAAGGTGGTTGGACCTGTCTAAAGGCAAAGGCATGAACCATAATCTGCAAGACATCAGTGGCAAAAAAAACAAAACAAAATCAACACACACATACACACACACACCACACACACACACACACACACACACACACACACACTTGGCTAGTGGACACTATTTCCTTCTATACCATCACCACCATCATCATCATCAAAATTATCAGCCATACTTATAATCATCATTAGAGATAAGGTCTTGCCATATTGTATAAGCTGGTCTTGAATTTAAAAGTTGAAGTAATTCTCCAGCCGCAGCTTCCCATGTAGTTGGGATTAGGTATAGGTACCACTGCACCTGGTTCTTCTGTGGCCTCTTAAATCAGTCTAGGTAGGCAAAAGTTTTTTCCCTCTATGCCCAAGACTGATGTTGCAGTCAGAGCCCCCGTCAGAGGGAAGGACTATGCACAGCCTGACTTCTCTCTACCTCAGTGGATGACTTAAATCTTGCTTTGTTGAAGATGAGAGGTCTTCTGCCATGTCTTGTATCTTACCTCAGGCTGGATCAGGAGGGTTTTTCCATTCTTTAAGAAAGTTCAGAGGAGAGAGAGCAGAGCTGTTCCCAACTTTAAAGCCTTTTGGAGAATCTGATCTTCATTTGCATTCTGCAAACACTGTGTAATGGGTTGTTGCCCTTGGAGGACCTTTACCCTCTAACATGCCCATTTTCAATGGAAGCCCCGGGCTGGGGAAGGAACTCACAGCTGAAAACTGAATACAAAAAGGATGGAACTGGTTAAGAATACACAGGCTGGCATCTGACTGCCGGGTTCAGGTCTCTGTGTTTCCCTCTGCTTTTGTTCTACAGCCATGACCTTGAGCACATCATTTAATTAACCTCTTAAAGCATTGGTTTCCTCATCCATAAAATTGGATTAATAAAATTAATAGTCAACAGTGCTTCTCTGAGCTCCTATAATGTCCCCAGACCTATTCTCACACGTTGTATGCATTGGCTTCTTTAGTCCTTGCAGCAATCCTGAGGGCCCTGTACCGGTGTCCTCATTCTGGATGTATAGAGCTGAGGCCCAGGAAGGTTGAGTGACTTGCACAAGGTCACAGTGCTAGCCCGCAGGTGCACCAGGATGCTAGTATGTAGAACATGCAGCTGCCCTTGCTCTTAACTGTTTCCCTGCCATGGCTTCATAGTGTCTCTTCATAGCACCATAACATTGAGATGATGCAGAACAAATAGTACAGTGCACTTGGAAGGCGGAATCATGGTGATTTATTTGTTTGTTATTATTTATGGAGAAAACACGAAGTGCATCTTCAGGTGTCAATGAAATTAAAAGGATGATCTATGATGTCCCTTAGAAATTGCCAGAAAATATTGAAATGATAAGATAGTTTCTTATTTTGCAGTGTCATTCAAGTTCAAATGCTCACAGTTAGAAAGAACTTGAATGTGTTGAATATCTGCAGGCAGGTGGAAAAGGTGCATGATTCTCATGTTTAATATGAGAAAAGGGACGCAGTGATGAGTCACAGGACCAGGCTGAGCCATAGTGGAGACTCCATCCAGGTAGCTTCCTGCCAGACCTGGCGATGATAGAGGAGTATAACTAGCGGCAGACTTTGCAGCCAAGAATGGTCGTTTTCCACGTTAGAACCTGGTCTTCTTGGATCAAATGCCACCACCATGTCCTGACCATTCTCTTTGAGGGTCACAGAAGAGTGCCTTGTGGCCAGTCATGTGTCTTTGCCTTAAAATTGTTGCAGAGGAGAAGTGAAGGCCACCAACCGAGTTAGTTTGTGAGGCCCTAGGAAGTAAGAGCCATATTATTGAGGTTGACCTTCTGTTCAGACCTGGAGTTGGGCCATCAATCACCTGCCGCTGGGTCTCCTGAAGGTCACTCAAATGATTCTGCTAATCGCCTGCACGTTCTCAGCTCCTCACTTCAGGACTAAGACATTTTTAAAACTTTTTAAAAAGTGAAAAGTTGCCTGACAGGTGGGAATGGAAGAAAAATAATCAGCTGGAAGAGCAGTCATTTGGGAGCCAGTGCTAGAAGAAGTAAACGTTCCCTGTGGCCGAGGAGCTCATCGGTCCCCAGAACCATGGACAGACAGGGGAATGAGGTCGCTGACTTAGTGTCACCAGTAACACTGGATTCAGTGTCACTTGCCATCAGGTGATATTGGTACTTAGTGGGATGTGCAGACCCACATGTGGTGTTCAATGCAGAATGAACCATGTGGGTACATGACAAGACCTGATGGGCAACCTTCCCTGAAAGCTATGACCTGAATCTCACGGTCACTGACAATTGCAGTCTTTCCTTTCTCTTAAAGCTTATCAAGAGACTGATTAGGTTATGTCTGCGTTATTGCAATCAAGCTTCTTTGTTTGTGAATATAGAAACTGTTACATATAAGAAAGGGAAGTAGAGCCGCTAACCAGGAGTAGAGGGCAGTGCCTTGTTTCATTACTGTGGCTGTTTGAAGATCATGGCCCTGGTGTGAGAATGACTGGAACTGAATCCCTTTTTGACTGTGTGGATTTGGGCTAGCTACTCACCTTCTGAGTTTTCCTAACTGGTAGATAGGAATCATCATAATTGCTCTATAGGGTTGTAATTCCTTCACTCATTTAAAACATTACTGATTTAATAAACATCTTAAAATAGCATAGCGGTTACAAACAGATTGTGGAAGCAGAGTAGCTGTAGGAATTTTGTTTTCAATGGTTACTTGGACAGCCACAGAAGCACTGTGAGAAGCAGTTGATATAGCTATCAAAAAAATTAAAAATAAACAAGCAAGCAAACAAACAAAGAAAAAAGCAAACAACAAACCAAGAGGCAGGGCTGAGGGATGGCTCAGTGGGTGAGTTTGGATTCACAGCACCATGTAAAGGGCAATCATGGTTGTATGGTCTGTAATCCCACTGCTGGGGCAAATTGGAGGGGTGGAGATAGGCAAATTTCGGAGACTTTCTGGCCAGCCCGGTTAGCTGAAAAATTCAAATGCCAGGTTCAGATCTAAAAGAAACAAAAGAAACCCATTGAGGAAGATATCCCTTCACCAACCTTTGACTTACACACATACCACACAGGTGAACATCCCCTAACTTACCCAAACATACTTATACACACATAGTGGAAAAGGACCACGGGAAATCCTTTAGGATGTATTACATTTAGCCATCTACCGAGTTAGTACTAATGTTAGTCACTGCTGTGGGTAAAGACAATTGGGATGGGGGAGGAGATGGGTACCCTTAATGGCACTTCTGGTCTGCCACGGAAAAACAAGACACATCATATGCTTTTGCATAGAGCCTGACACACTGTCAGGGTTCAATAAGGTGGTAGTTCTGAGTATTGTTGCTGTGTTGACTAGGTCTGTGATACTAGAGGCCAGAATTGGAAAAGCAGAGGTGACTGCTTCAGGCTTCCTTCTCCCATCACGCTGCACCTCTCTCACCTCTCATCTTGCATGTAAAATAGATGTTTCCTTGGAGATAGGCTTGGAGATGGAGAAGGCTGCTTGACAACTCATTCCAAAAGTAGCTTTGTTATCCATGATGACAAATACCAGGCATCTCCAGTCATGGTTGGTTATTGTGGCCTGCCTTTACCTACACCCAGCAGAAAGTGGGCACAATCTGGCTGAGTATCTTGAGTAATGAACTACACAACCCTTTGGTGAGAATTTACTGTTGAAAAATATGACCCAGAGGGTCAAAGGACCAGGACGCACAAAAGGAGTATAGACACATGGGAAATGAAGCCTTCGCTCTTTTTGACTTTCAGTGCACAGTTGCAGATGAAGTCCAGCGAGAAACTTTGCTCCAGTTTCCACAGGAAATGTGTTCTGTAGTAAAGAAGATGGCCATGTATGCCGCTCACTCCCCCTCCCCCCTCCCCTCTCTGAACTAAAAGAGCATCCAAGGCCCAGGAGAACAGAGACTCATGGGAGCTGCCAGGGTGCACGCTGAAACAGGTCACAGCACATTTCTGAGAACAAAAACTGTGATCTCCTGCCCTCTCCGCTACCTGGGAAGTTGGTTTCTTTATTTGGCATTTGTTTAGCATTTATTTACAAAGTTTAGGCAGCAGCTGTGACTTCAGCAGGTACACAGAGAAGAGAGCTAGCCGGCTGCCAAATTCCACGAGTACAGAGTACAAATCAAATGGAATGCCATATTGCGTGAGTTCCCAGCATCATGTGAAATTAAACTTTGGACTGCGGAGTTGCTATGCGGGAAGAAAGGCATCCACTGATCTCTGTAAGGCAGTGGGACGCGAGAAAGACCAGATCCCTGTCTGACTGGGAGTCCTGGGGCTTCCTATTTGGAAGGAGGTGGATGTAGGGGGCATTGTTTCAGGAAGAGCGAACGGGCTGGATATTGGCTTTCTGGTTGAATTGGGCTAGGCCTCTCTAATAATAGCTCTCAGAGGGAAAGGCCAATTTGCTCTCCTGCTGTTTTCTAGAATGTTTAAATTCCTTTTTCTCAGTGGCCCAGTTATGTACCTTAAGCATATGGGGACTCCAGCCACTATCTGCCCCAAATCACATTTCCAGAGCACATTTCTAGCAGTGCGCCATTTTGATGGGGAGCAAGGAGAAGGAGGAGGGGGAGCAGAGGCTGGCCTATGCCCACATCAGCATGACAGCTACTCATCCTTGCAGGGGGTTGCACAGGTAGTGGCAGCTCCTGAGGATGTTGCCTGTATCACTGGAGCTTTGTCACCATCTGAGGCAGGAGCAGGGAGTGAGGAGACCAAGTGTGAGTCCATGCATGAAAATCTGCCTGGTTCTGGCTGCTGAATTTCTTCTTTGGTTCTCCTTTTTCTTTTTGGTTTAGAGAGACAGACGTGGTCCGAACGAAGACTTGGCTCATGTTTGTGGGCTCTGAGAAGAAAAGAGGTTGTTTCTTCTCCCCTCGGAGGCTTTTCTTGGTCATCCTAGATATGTGCATGGTCATCTCCAGCTCCAAACCCTCCCACTTGTGACTCAAAGTCAGAATTGTGCCAGGGTCACTCAGGAGGTTTGTGGCCAGTCTTTTTTTTACTATGCCTGGAAAATAACTCAGGCTGGCCTTGCAGTTTCTTTGCCCAACATTTGGCCAAGTCTAGGCTCCCTCAGTTACCTGCATCTCACATTTAGGGTAAGCAAACAAACAAACAAAAGCAAATCAAACATAGAGACCACTGGATTGCTCAAGCCAAGGACCACTTTATTGATAAAATGTGCTGGAAGAAGCAGATGATGCTTCATTTTCTTTGCTAGAGAAGACCACAGAAATAGAGTGTAAAAAAAAAATGGTTAGATGGCGAAACTGGTCAGTTGTTGGTCAGCAGTAGTGGCAATTCCGACACCAATGCTCATCCAGGCTTTCCAGATCTTTTTCTTGTTTGGGAGAACCATTTCTATTGACGGTTTTTGCTGTAGAAATGTGTATCTGGAATGCCCTTGCTTGGGCACAGGAGTCATAAGAAGGGATAAAGAAGAGAAACTAATGCCAAGTTTGTTCTGAAACAGAGACGGAGCCATGCAGGCTGACTCTGTGTGCAGATACTTTTAGTAGGGGGCAGTGAAATATTAATGAGACTCTGTCCCTTCTTATATGAATCCACAGTGTAAGGGAGTTGTCAGTTTGTTGAATCAAAACAGCAATAGAGTGTGGCGATCATTTAAACAGTAATCCAGTTCAGGGGTCCTGAGAACCAAGGACAATAGCTATGGTGGGGGTCACCAAAGCCTTCCAGAGAGTAGGCAGGTCAGCAACGGTCGTGAAGGGTTGGGTGCTGAGCCTGTGTGAAGTATATGAATTTATGCAAAAACTTATTACTTGCCTACCATCTGTTTCATCTTGTGTGTAGCCTGAAGCATCGAAATTATAACTTTTTACAATGAGAGATCAAACTGGGACGAGTTCCCAGAGCCTGGGACAAAGCCTGACCCGTAGCCTGTGTGCAGCAAACATCAGCTGAATGAATGAATGCACCTTATTGATCATTGCTTGGAATTCTGGGAAGGCAGTGGGAATCACTTTTTGGTTGCTAATAATTTTTTTGCATTAAATATTTAATGGTAGATGTGTTCCTTGTGACAGCTGCCATCCTGAATTGCTAAGATTGACTTGGTATGTTTCAGTCTATCTAATTTAATCTCCCTGTAGCCCTGTTTGCTTTTCTTCTTTAGAGATGACAGAACTGGAGCTCAGAAAGGCTGAGTTACTCTCTTATGGCACATAGCTGGTCATATTTGCTCTCCTGTCTGACTAAGCCTCCAACTGGCACCCTGCCCCCATCCACCTGCCAACTCGCATTAATGTTCATAGTTGATTGGAAAGTCAGTCTTTTTAAACAAGGGAATAAATGAAATGAGAGAATTTTATTTCCCATCAGATTTTCTCTCCCTCTGAGAGATTTATGTCCCTGGATAGTATTTCATGGAAGCTTTTTACGACTAGCTAGATTTATAGGTAATAATCAATAGAGTGTCGAGCTGGGTTTCTGTTGCGTCTACATACTCTTCACAAAGAGCAGGTAAAACGGATTTACTCAGTTCCCCAACACCTTAGCTGATACCAAGAGTAGTGGTGGGCTTGTGTGTGTGTGATGTGTTGGGGGGGCTTCAGAGGCGAGACAGAATTCATACTGGGAGGGATGACAAGGAAATAGAGGGGTTTATGTCTATATTTGGGGAAGATTACCCATCAAGGATGTCCCTCTGCTAGAAAGGAAGGTGTGTGGCTTCTTTACCCAAACCCGAAGGAAGTCTTGGTAGCTTGGTGCCTCTGAGAACACTTCAGGAATCCTGGGGATCCTTTTTGCTATCACATTGTACTCAGCCTTCCTCACCGATGAAGCCCAGGTGGCTGATACATGCCACTCATGGGCTTGTTCAGAGATTCTATATGATCAGAGAGCCCATGTATGTTTCCATGCGTGTGACGGAATCCCCTCTTGTGATTTGTATCTCCCTTGAGGGGGTCCTCTTGTTTCTCTGTTTAATTTCCGTAGATGCCCAGTATCATCCTATAAGAGAACTTAAGATATTGCTTCTCCCAAGGATATTTGAGTTTAATTTCAGCACCCTCAGAGACTAGAAAGCCTTTAGAGCAAAGAAATGAATAGATAATTATGAGATTCCAGACTTTTGAGAGCTGTGTTGCAACCATTTCAGGAGCAAAGGGCTCTTACCTGATGCACTTTGCATATGACCCCAGGGACCACTACTTGCTAAACTTGGAAGTACGCAGGAATAAGCTTACAGTCTTTTAAAAGTTCAGGAGATCGAGAGCAGGACTCATAATCTAGACAAGCCATGGTTGCAATAGGACCCAAAGAGTTCATTGTGTGATACAAGGAGCTGCTAAGTCTGCTTTTCTGTGAGGAACGGAAGTGACAGTGTGAGTGTAGATAGGTCGCAGCTCTTTTGCGGGTCTGTGTCTTTTCTCTAGCTCTGAGTTGCTACCTAAGTTATAAAAATGGCTCCTGTGTCAAGAGAAAACAAGCAGTAGGCACTTTGCTAAGGACTGAGGTTCCTGGGCATTCTTTGAGTCATGGAAACGTCAACATGAATGCTGTGTTGGACTTGCTAAAGTTTCCCATTGGTTATCTCAGCCTCCTGGATGACTGAACATGTCTAACCACAGGACACAGTGCTAGCTAGCTCTTTGCAGTGCTTGGTCCTTCTGCTTTCTGCAGCACCTCCTCCTCCACTGCACTAACATCTCCCTTCTCTTCTTTCCTTCCTCCCCTTTTCTCTTCTCTCTCTTTATCTCTACAGGGGGAAATCAGTAGGACGCTCAGTATTGCTGAGAAGCAGTGCTGTAATTCTCTCCACTAGCCCATGTGTATTATATATATGCACATCACTTACACATTTGTATTGGCAGCACAGCTTATAAACGCTGCCATAAAGCTGGGCTCTTCCATCCAGGATGGGAATGGAGTTGTTAAAGACAGCTGATGAGGTGGCATCTGTTGGCCAACAGTTTTATGCTGCAGTAGCTCTAAGCAGATAACATTAATAGGAATCACATTTTAGAGTTGTAAATTTGATGTAAAATACTAAATTTGACAATAATTGTGTTATAAAGCAAAGATTCTATTTATCAAAGGGCTCCTGCCTCTTCTTTGTGTAAGGGGCTCTGAAATTCTTGCTTGTACCTGCCCCTAGCAATTATCAGACCTTCTCTAAAATTCTGTTTTATTTTTCCATTTTCATAACAACTACATTATGATGTGACATATTTTTTTCCAGATATTTTGCTTGAATAAATAAATAGGATATTAAATTCAACTGGGGTATTAGATTATAAATTAGTTCTGTAATAGGCGTCATAATGTTATTTAGATTTTCAGTTTACACAGACCTTGTAGCAACTCCCCAGAGCTATGCTACAGAATTAGAAGTAGATAGAAGTTGATGTAAGAAAATTGGTTTTTGTAATATGCTGATGCCAGTAGAGTTGTAATCTGTGCAAAGGTATTTAAATAGAGTGTTTCTCTTTACTTCATCGTGCAGACAAAAGAAGGATAATGACTCCAAATGACAGATATGTTGATGCTGCTATTGCTCATGTGTGCAGCTAAAATATTTCTTCCCCAAACTAAGCACTACTTACACAGGAAGCCTAAAAGCTTAGGTCGCAGGGCAACCTCCCATGGATGGAGATTTCTCCTTCATCTGGCTAATTGTAGTGACACAATCTTACATCTTGGTTGGTGACTACCCAGTCCGTTAAATTATATTTAAAGAAAGATATCTTTCCCAGCAATGCCTTGTGGTCATTGAAATCATTTACTTATTGAATTATTATTTTTTTCCAACACAAATAGAAAGCATGTGTGTTGAAGAAAAAAACATGAGTTTGTCAGAAAGGTGCTAATGGCAAGACAGGACAGAATTTCCCCTCTTCCTCCATTTCCTCCTTCCCATATTCCAGATTTCTTTCTTT
>LOJH01033722.1:0-15071 GCA_001685095.1 Ellobius talpinus | reverse complement strand
GAAAACAATCAAGGAAGCTACTCAACATTGACTTTTGGTTTCACAAGCACATATACACATTCATATATGCACACCAACACCAAAGTGTGAATATACTATGTACATACACACACATACATGCATGTGTGCATGTATATTCTTTAAAAATTTATTTACCTGAACCTCCATTACAACTGAGGAAAGATGTTGAAAGCCCAGATGCAGAGACTGAGTCTGTGCCTCAGGTAGTGTTCACAGATCTTTGTAGAACATTTGAGACTATAGGTCTTCAGTGTAGAAGAGCACTGGGCAGTGGATAGTTACCAGAAAATGAACAGTACTAAGAAAGCAAGAAAGTGAGTAGGAATATATCTTGGTCATGTAGAAGAAGGTCTCCATTTATTTATTTATCTTTAATAGAATGAGAACATAAGAGAATGGAATATCTGCACAACTATAAAATATAAGAACAATAACAACAAGGGTGTATTTTTGAAAATAACTTTCATTTTGAATTAGGGACAATAAAGCTTAGACTATATTAAAATTCCTGGTGACTATGTTGTTTGGCCTGATGTATTTGATATGGCTTACTTGGGTGTTGTTGAATATTTGATTGCACTGTGAAATTCAAGACAGTGTTAATAAAATTAAGCTTGGATCAGGGGGCAGAGCCAGCAACTAGGTGACAGAAGTTATCCACCCAGAGTGTGGGGAAGTCAGGAAGATGAAGAGAGAGACACACAGGCAGGAATAGAGAGGGACTTGGAATTTCATGGGTTTTTCTGTTTGCTTGTTTCGTTTTGTTGTTTGATTTGGCACAACTGTAGAGATGCTCTCAGCCAGAAAAGAAGGTCAGCTGGTTGCTTCTTGGTCATTCTGAGCTATCAGTTTTTCACCCCAACATCTGATGCACCAGTCTTTATTGGTAAGTAGAATGACAGAGACTTAGTTAAAAACTACCTTTGAATGCAGTGACTAAGTTGGTGCCAGAGGAATGAAAAGTCCTGCCAGGCAGTGGTCTGAGAGGCAGGGCTCTGACTGCAGGGCCACAGAAGGTAGTTAAATCATCAGTAGATTCAGGTGCAGCCACTAAGCAAAAGCTGAACAAGCACTTGGGTAACACTCTTGTTACCATTCTTGGTACTTCTAGACACTTTCCTTGCATTTCTCTCTGGGTGGTGCATAACGTCTCAAACTCTGTGTCCCAAGCTGAATTCATTACTTTCACAGGCAAACATCTTCTTCTCCCTCAACCAGTTACATAGTATTAGAAACAGGCTGTCCAAGACAAGTTTTGTTTAGACAGCATAGAACTGATAAGCATATAAAACACAGGCCAAGATGGCTAACACTGAAAAGGTAGAGATGACTAAGAGTCAGTACAAAATATCTGACCCAGAATTAAATAATGATGTAATGTTATATTACAATTCCTGGAAGAATGTCACATTCGTGTGGATTCTGTATAAATATGGCTACGAGTTCCACAACTTGTTCCTTGGTCTTTATCAGTCTGCTACTTCTGTCTATCTCTATGGTATTTGTCTACCTCTGTATAGTCTATGCATGTCTGCCTGTATGTTGAGGCATACCTGTTTGTGAACTGTGTGCCTGCAGGCATTTGGTTGCTTAGCGGTCTATGTGGCATCCTTCATCCATAGTGAATGAAATATTTATTATCAATCTACAACTTCCCAAATTCAGTTCAACCCCTTATTTCCCATAACTTTATGCTTTTCCTGGTGATGCAGTTTGGGCTTCACACATGGCTATGTATCCACTGTGCCATGCAGGATGTTTTGGAAACATTATGGCCCTTTCTCTTCCTTAAATTTCACATACAATCATCTGCCCAGTTCTGCAGACTCTGCCTCTAAACACTTCTGAAAATGTGTGCACTTCACTATAAATCCACACTATTATTGCACTCTTTAAATGTTATACTAATAAATCAATAAATCACATCTACTATAGATGGGCATAATATACAAATACATACATAAATACACATAAATACATCTTTACCAGAATAAAACTTTGCTACATATTTGTCCTATTTATTCTTTTATTGTTGGTTAGACACAACCTAGAATC
Organism: Ellobius talpinus; assembly: GCA_001685095.1. NCBI lineage: Eukaryota > Metazoa > Chordata > Mammalia > Rodentia > Cricetidae > Ellobius > Ellobius talpinus. The sequence goes on along the minus strand of LOJH01033722.1, from coordinate 12,995 downwards.
ACCTGGGAAGAGGGGACCATCCCTGTAGAATCACATAGATCAGATTGTCCTATGGCTACTTTTGTGGGGCATTATCTTGATGATTGATTGATGAGGGAGAGCCCAGCTCATCATGCATACTGCCCTCCCTGGCCAATTTGTTCTGAGATATATACAAAAGCAGGCAGAGAGTAAGCTCGTGACTGAGCCAGTAAGCAGGGTTGCTCCATGATTTCTGCTTTAGTTCCTTCCTGCTTGAGTTCCCACTTGGACTTTCTTCAATGATGAGCAATAACTTGGAAGTGTAGCATGAAATAAATTATTTCTTCCCTAAGTTACTTCTAGTAGTGACATTTATTACAACATTGGAGGACAGATTAGAACAGTATTTTATTTAATCTGCTTATTCATTTAATGATCTCTAACACATCAATAACCCCATCTCTCTTTTTATGTAATACAAGTTTATTTCCAATATTCCTTGTTATCTGAGAGATACGCTTCAAATTTGATGCAGTCAAATGTGCATGCACTCCAGAAAACATTTGCCAAACCTACGTATTCAACTGGTTCACCTGCGGCTCTTTGATGCTGTCATCTCTAATGGGTTGCCTTCTTGTCCTCTGGACCATCGATTATAAAGGAGCTGCCAGTGAGACACTTGTATACCCTGATTCCTGGGTTTTTCAGATTATTTCCTCATGTTGCCAACTAGCTTGTTCCTCTATGCTCTCTGTCCCCCATAAGCTACCAATTATACTTTAATTTAGAATCTGAAATGGATGACATCATATACCTCACATTTCCTGATATCAGAAGACATATGATCTGTATTGTAAATTAAATTACATTTGAGCCTCAGATTAGGGTGATGGCATATAGTAACCACATTTGTGCCAAATATTAATCTAGTAATTGCAAGTACTAATTTTTAAAACTCTATCTTTTCTTCCATATTACAGATGGAACTTTTCTGCAGAATAGAGTTTTTTTCTCATCACCAGAGATCAATGTTTATTTTTACATATAGGCTATATGGGATAAGTAAGCAAATGCTTACTTCTTAATCTTTTAGTTACTAACCCTTGAAGTTTGAAGTTGATTTAACATATTCTTACAAAATATTGTGCATGGTTTTCTCTTAACTATCATTTTTTCCCTTCATGATTTTGTAGTTGTTATACCTCAAATCCTTAAAATTTTCTTTTCTGTTTTTGTTCTCTGATTTCTTAGTTTTCTTTGGCATAATCTCCTTTTTGATTTTCCTTTCCTCCTTTCTCTGTGTACTTTGTTTTTGTGGTGATTTATGTTTTCTGAATGCCATTCTGCTCTGTTCCTAGATGACTTTCTTTAACTGTGGCATCAACAATCTTTTCACAGAGGTGAATTCCTCATTTTCCCCTATTTGAGTCTGGGTGTGCTTCTGTCTACAGTGGAAGTTATGCCATGTTACTTAGTAAACAGAGTCATGAGATAATTGGCAGGTGGCCTGTTCCTCTTAGAATAGCCACCCATGGGATGCAGTGTCTTCAGTGCTGTGAGGAGGACAGTGAATGTGAAAAGCCAAATGAGGGCTGCCTGAGATGACACAGCCAGAAGTGTAAGTGAAAGTCCTGACAATGGTGGAACATATATGGATTTTTAAATTTTAGAAGTAGAAAGTATGATGGAGGTGACCAAAGGCTGGAGATGTAAGGAGGGAGATTTGAATAAAAGGATAATTTCAGTAAACTAAGAGAAGTTTCAGAAATCTATGGCCCAGAAATGTGTCAGTAGATGGTGACAATATATTCTAATTTTCAGTGCTAAATGTAGATGGAGATGTTCTCACTACAAAAGATAGCTATGGGATGGATAATGTTTTTTTATCAGCTAAATTGAACAATTCCATAGTGCATATAAATGTTATTCATCATGTTGTGCAAGATAATAGAAAAACAACAGTTTTCTGTCAATTTACTGAATGAACGAATGAATGAATGAATGAATGAATGAGTATAAATGTCAACCAATCAATAAATAAACACAGCTAGGCCTGTCTGCTGAGCCATATTCAAAATGAAAGTTGTGAACAGACTAATGTTAATCTTGTTTTAAAATCCAAATTTGGGGAATTTTAGTTTTAAGGAAAGTGATAGATATGATGTTATTTATAGACATTTATTTAAATTTCAGATTTACATATAAGTGAGTATTCAGACTCCACAATCATTTGCATGTTACCTTGCTTGTGTCACCGTTTCTCTCTGGAATGTTATTTTCCTGGACAATTTGAATAATGATTTTTTGATATTGTGTTGCTTATACATAAGCATTTTGTATTTTCAAATAAAATTATATTCAATAGTTCCTTGTTTTAATTGCCTACAGCAAATAAATTATTTATAATAACTTTTTTTATATAGGGTTTCTCTGTGTACCTATGGAGCCTGTCTTGAAAGTAGGTCTTGTAGACTAGGCTGTCCTTGAACTCACAGAGATCTGTCTGCCTCTGCCTCTGCCTCTGCCTCCTGAGTGCTGCGATTAAAGGTGTGTGTTGCCACTGCCAGTCTAATAATACATTTTTAGTAAAATATGATTATCTAGTTCAGAGTGAAAATTCACACTGTCATTTTTTCTCCCAGTAATGCCCTTCTTGTTGGTTTTTCAGTGTAGAATCCAGTCTGGGTTGTATTAAATTAAGTTTCTATATAATTTAATCTCTCTATCTCAGACAGTTTTCTTTGTCTTGTCTTTGACCTTGATATTTGTGAAGAATATAAATAACCCAGGATGTTTTCCAATTTGTGTGTATTTGATATTTCATCATAAATAATTGTGTTTTTCTTGGATGTCACCAATGTGAGCTTGGGTCCCTTGTATAACACATCATGAAACAGAAGTTATTATTTTTCTCCCATGGTGGCTTTGGGAATTAAATATGGTGACTATCTAGACTGTCTAGAGTATGAAGTTATTGCCTTTCTGTTCATAATACATGCACAACTTGAGAGTGACACTATGAGACTATGCAATATTTTTTGAGATAAGGTATTGCTATGTAGCTCTGTCAGACCCACGACTTGCTATGACAATCAGGTGAGCCATGAATTGACAGAGATCTACCTGTCCTTCTCTCCTGATTGCTGGGATTAAAAATATATGTCACAACACATGGCATATCATAGTTGCGGTAGGTCTAAGCTCCTGCCCTTATATTAAGGCTGGGCAAGACAACCTAGTAAGAGGTATAGGGTTTCTGGAAGTCAGTCAAAGCATTAGAGACAGGGCCTGCTTCCACCACTAGCAGTCTCACAAGTAGATCCTGCTCCATATCAGTCACACATGTAGATGGACTTAAGTAGGTCCCATGCAGGCTCTGGACTCTGTGAGCTTTTATGAGACCAGATTAGTTGTTTCTGTCAGTTGTCCCCATGTGATAACCTGGATACCCTGGTTCGTGTAATCCTTCCTCCCTCTCTTCAACAGGGTTTCCTGAGTTCAGCTGGCTGCTTGGCTGTAGACCTATTCATTCGTTTCCATTAGTAACTGGACAAAGGCTCTCTGATGAAAATTGGGGTATTTACTAATCTGATTACAGGAAAATGCCAATCCAGGCTGCCTTTCCATTTTTGCTAGGAGTCTTAGCTGGGGTCATCCTTGTAGATTTGTGGGAAAGTCCCTTGTACTAGGTTTCTACCTGATACCAAAATACCCCTCCCCATCAAGATATCACTTGTTTTGTTGACATCCATGGAACATCTGCCCCTTTCTGAAGGGATATCTGTTCTTTTCTGAACAGAAACAAAGAAGGAGTGAATTGGGGGAGGCAGGGGAGATAGGGAGGGAGTGGGAGGAGAGGAGTGCTGTGGAATGGTAATGCTCTCATACACTGTAAAGATTTGTCACTCGTATTGCTTTAATAAATCACTGATTGTCCAAAGAGCCAGGCAGGAAATATAGATGAGAGAATCCTGGGAAGAGGAAAGGCAGAGACACACTCATCAGCCAGATACAGGGGAAGCAAGATGAGAATGCCTTACTGAGAAAAAATACCAAACCACATGACTAAACACAGATAAGAAATATGGGTTAATTGAAGTTGTAAGAGGTAGTTAGTAATAAGCCTGAGCCAATAGGCCAAACAGTTTATAATTAAAATAAGCCTCTGTGTGTTTATTTGTTACTGAATAGTTGTGGGATCAGGTGGAACAGAAACCTCTATATACAGAGGAGGGAGGAGAAATATGGTCAGTATGTAAAATAAATGAATAAATTTAATTAATTAAGAAAAGCATGCATCACACTGGCATATGCAGATAACTCAATACTCATCAAGTCCTTGAACAACAATTTTGAAACATATTAAACTTCCAAAGCATATTTTCTTTTTGAAATTATAATAATAATGCAAGTAAGAGATTTTCATTTGTTCATATTTTTGCATGATTTTTATTAATAAAGACTCCTAAATTTCAATTATATTTTGTGAATAATAGCCAATTATTGCCATGATTATTTCTATGGTCAAACAATCCCAACTCTCAGTAGTGGTAAGCATACTTCAATTCTCTATTTATGGTACAGAGATATGTTCCAAGCCCTTCTAGTTTCTAGTAGTTAAAAATATTGTTAAGATGCCATCTCTAATGACTACAGATGTTCTCTGCTGCTTAGTTATTACTGTGTCTCCCCATCACAGTGAACAGAGCTAAAATATGATCAAGATTTAACTAAGGAAACAACACGGTAGAATTGATGCATTTTCAAAGTTATAGCCACACAGTCATGAAAGATGCTCAGAGAGTTTACACAAATCTGTGGCTTTAGCATGACTAGATGGGGAAGTAGGCTATATACAGGACCAGCATCACAAAGTGAAAATAAATATTAAGTAAAGGAAAACAGAGTAGACAAGAGGAAAACTGTGATAAACTTGGGTTAACATCTATCTTTTGCTTTTAATATAGTGATGCAGGAAAGTCTGGACCAGCATCTGTTCCTGTCCTGGGATCCAGAGGAACTAAGCAGATCCAGAAGGAAATGCACTGCTACCTCAACCCACAATTTCACTTAGATCACATATCAGATATCCCACATACCAGATATTTACATTATGATTAATAACAGTAACAAAATTGTGGTTACAAAATAATAATGAAATAATTTTATCAGTGGGGTTGCTACAACATGAGGAACTTTATTGAAGGGTTGCAATATTCAGAAGGTTGAGAACTACTATTTTAGAGGGTTACAGGGTCTCACTAGATTTCAGGAGTTGGTATCATTTTAGACAGAGTATCTAGTAAGCCCTAAAAGCATTGGCTGTTTCTCTACTCACAAGCATAGATATCTGGGTAAATGGCTGAACATTTCCTTGGGAAACAGGCTGGAGGAATACTCTGAGAATCCATCTGCAGCAGAATTCTCTACTAGTTGACCTCTGCATTTTCACATCCTAACTTTTCTCTCCCCACATTCTTTCAGTTCAGCACCTCACAAGGTTCTTTCTCATCCTTTAACAGCTTCATTGACTTCAGCCTCATCTTCAAATATTATTTTGTATGAATTTATTTGTTGAGCCCTAGTTAGGTTACCTCTGTTTATTCATTAACTCTCTTAGAATGTGTGCATATTATGTATAGTGTTCACCATAATTAGGATTATTAGAGGAGTAGAGTTTCTTTTGATACTATTTCTATCGAAACATTACTTGCCCAGGGGAAATATGCACCATTTAGAATAATTCAGTTAAGTGTTAACACCTAGCTAACATCATCTGATTCAAATATGCAATTTGACCATCATCCTAAACATCTCCTTGGAGTCCTCACCAATTAGCATCTTCGTTCTCTTTGGATACCTTTCCTTGTAACAATGTGCTTGCAATTTTTCTTTCCTGAAGTATTATTTTAGAAAAAGTGTTAATCAAACTAACTTGATTTTGGGTATGCTAGGGGTGAATTACTAGTCAGGTGAAGAGATGATGTTATTATGAATAAAACTTAGTCTTCCCTCTGAAAATGGGAGGTAGTGATGCAGCAGCATAAAAGAACTCAGATATAGGTAAGGGACAGCTCAGAAACTTTACACTCGATCAAGAAGATAAATTACTAGAAACATGTCGGATATGCATTATTACATCTCACACAGACCAAACGCTCCTCTCATCTACATTCATAGCCATTTTAATTTTTGAACATTGCTTTCTTTACTTTTATGTATTTGAGTTGAATCTATGAAGCATTTATTGTTAAAAAAAAACTATGTGTTGGATTCTGTATTTAGGGTGGGATAGAAAATTTACGTGAGATGAAAGAAAAATGAACTAGGATTCAATGTCCCTCACAGTAAAGGAACAAATGCTCCCAGGTTAGATTCTCCCTTAAGCAGAGTGAGGTACAAGAATGAATAAGCATCTAGAAATCACAGTATTTTGTGTATCCATCTCAACCAAATTGAATAAACTATTGCAGGTAAGTTAAACACAAAGGATCTCCCAGCAATAGGCTCTCAGATTTGAAACATTTTTAAATAAAAATGTCAGCTCAAAATAGTTATTCTTAACTTTTGCTATTGTAGTAAAATATGCTTAACATTATTTTTATTCTCAAACTTCTTTAGGCATATATATTTGCTGTGAAACAATGCTTCTGTACTCTGTTACAATGTGTTGCTCTCATTATTAACAAAAGGCTGATTGGCCAATGTCTAGGTAGAATATCACTCTGTGAAGAAGGATGAAGTCAGGAGAGTCAGAGAGGAAAGGCCATGAGACACAGAGCTAGTAGGATAGGAAGTATATACATGAGATAAATGAACCTTAGGGAAGCACATAGATCAATAGAAATGTGTTAATTTAAGCTATAAGGGCTACCTAAAATAAACTTAAGCTATGGGTCAAGAGCTTATAATTAATGTTAAGTTTCTGAGTGGTTATTTGGGAGAGGCTGGCAGGACACAGAGAAACTTCACCTACAAAGGGTGCCCAAACATAAAGCACCAGATCCACATAAAACCTAAGAAAGTTTTTTCCTTTTTTTTAAAAAAAGTTTCAAACACACAAAATGGAGTCAAACTTGACTTCTTGTAAACTACCTTTTCTTCGGTAGGTTTTGTTGGTATGGACCCAAAAACTCCCCAGACTTGGGGTGGTAAACATGGCTCCCACAGGTACCTCCAACATGAAGCTAGGCTATCAGGTAACCAAGGGAGGAGGAGCCAGCTGCTAATGACATGTGTCAATGCATGCACTAAAATGAGCCATGACAGTGACTAACATAGAACTTTAAGATTCTTCTCATGCAAACAAAAGAACAATACAGATGGCCAGTACAGACAGATCCAAATGAATAAAACCTCCAAACAGGTTACACTGTGTTTAAAAATATACATAGACTTGGGAGAGACAAGAGAAAGAATATATGCAGTCATATATTAAAAAATAGTTTCAAAATAACAAAGTCCTTAGAAAAGTAATAAAGTAAAAAATATGTAATAAGCCATTTAAGACGGGAAATACACAGAAAGTCTGAACCTTGTATTTTATTGTATTGTATTAGATTTACTGGTTGAAAATAAATCAACGACAGGTATTAAAAACACATTGGGTTTTGAAAACTGCTGGATTAAACCAACCTACATATTGTAAAAGTGTCTTGACTTCAAAATGAAATCAAAAAATTTTGATGGGGCGAGGTTATGCTTTTATTTCTACAGAAAATGTGAGGCTATGAATTCACTCCAGGCTGACATAGATCAGGTTTGCCTGGGGAAAAATCCCAGAAAAACCTGGCTATAGATATAAAGAAATAAACCTAGAAAAACTACAAAACATATAATGTACATTTTTCTGGCTCAGACATAAAACAAAAAATCATCTTTGGCTAGCTTGTGTACAATGCAGTCTATACTTGTATTAATACAGAAAAGTATGCTACCTTTAAAAGCTTATATATTTTCAGAACATGGAGACCAGACACCAATCAAAATGGTTGGCACAGGTAATCTAGTATCTCAAAATCCAAGCTGATGGAGTGTATTTCTCCATTTTGCCAAATACAAATGGACTGTATATTTGAACCATAACTCTCACTTAATAATTAATAACTGTTTTTCTTGTATATAATTTTACAATGTTAAAGTTAAAACCTTCCTTTTCAATTAGACAAGACAGGGGAAATGCTGTGGAATAATTCCTCTGTACACTGAAAATATATTGCTTTCATTGTTAATAAAAAATGATTGTTCAATGGCTACACAGGTTTTGGGGTAGAGAAAACTCTGTGAAGAAGAAGGCTTGAATCAGTTGAGTCTGAAAGTAGAAGCAATGAGACACAGAGTTGTCAGGATGGGAAGTATGTATGTGAGGTAAGTGAGCCTAGGGACAGCACATAGATGAATAGAAATGATTATAAGTTATAAGAACTAGCTAAAAACAAATCTAAGCTATCAGCCAAGCATTTATAATTAATATTAAGTCTCTATGTGGTTATTTGGGAGCAACATCCAGGACACAAAAAACAAAAACCTACATATATCACAACTGCCTGCTCCCAAATAACCAGCATCCACTTCCCAAATAACTGACTTGGAGACTTAATATAAATTATAAATGTTTAACCAATAGCTCAGTCTTGTTACTAGCTAACTCTTACATTGAAACTTCCCACATTTCTTATTTATGCGTTACTACAGTGCTCATAGCTTGTTATCTCATTTTCTACATTTTCTACAACTGCTTCTTAGGCAACTGACTAGTGTCTCCTCTGAATGTTCTTCTTCCTCCCAGAATTCTCAGTTTGGCTGTCCCACCTACATTTTTGTCTGGCTACTGGCCAATTAGAATTTTATTGAACCATTCGAGTGACAAATCTTTACAGTGTACAAAGGTAGTATTCCATGTCATACAAAAAAAACTGTTCCTGAATGCACTGTGAATGTTGTAAAACTTTCCCCTCTTACATGATCTGGGAGTTTTTCAGCCACTCAGATGAAATGTTGTGATCACTACTTGTTAACTTCCTATCTTCTTAGACTCCGATGGCCTCTTCTCTCCTATCTATTTCAATGAATTTTCTTTTTTCTATATATTTCATTAAGTCAGCTAATTCAATATTTGTAATTTGTGTCTGATTTACTTTACTTTGCATGTTGTTCTCAAGATTCAAACATTTTGTTCATGTAGCAAAATGCAATTTCTTTTGATGGCAGAAATAATTTTTCATTGTCTACACATGTCATGCTTAAATAGCCCATTCATCAGAGACATTGGATTCTTTACGCTTTTTGTTTATTGATATTAGTATGTCATTCAAGCCCCTAATCCCAATTACCAACTCTTCTGGGAATATGAGAATAGGTTAAGCATGTAGTTTTATATTGTATGATATTAAAGTCAGTTCAACTCGTTTATTATCCTGTCAGATACATTTTTAAAGTCTATAGAATATTTGCATATATATGCATTTGGAGACAAAGTCTCACTCAACAGCCCAGTCTGGCCTCAAACTCACACTCACTATGTAACCACACCTACCCTTGTATTTGCTGAGATCCACTTGTCTCAGCCTTCTGCATGGTGGGGTTACAGGTGTGAGGCCTTTACAATATTTTTAAACTTACACACACACACACACACACACACATTCCAACATAAAAGTCTGTCAGACAGGTCTATGAAAAACAAAATATCAATAAATTACTTTCTTACTATGAAAATTTGGTGTCATCAGAGATGGAAGTTCTTTTACTTATTAAGTCATTTTAAACTGGAAGCTAAATGGCTGTTAACAGTCAGTAAATTTTCCATGTGAACTCTATGTCATCTATGCAGGTATGTTAGTTTCTATGACCATTAACAAGAATGCCATTTCATAAGATGGGAAGACTAATTCGAAACATAGAGATATTCATATTGGTAAGTGGGCAAGGATATGTGCAGGTCAGTCAAGCCCTGAAAAGGAGGGAGGAAATGATGCAGCCAAAAGGAAGGAAGGGTGAAAAATTAATGAAACTAGAATTTCTCACACTCTTTTGTCACATGAGTAAGATGAAACGGAAACACAAGTGAGACTCTGGCAAATCTGTAGTGCATACTTCCTGGGATTCTTTAGTCTTTACTAAGAGACAGAATAACCATCACAAAAGTTCACAGCAAAAGTTTAGAGTACATTGAACTTCATACCATCACTTATCTCCCTCCAGAAATGTAGGGTTAATGAGCTACTTTCTGTTACTAGCTTGGACTGTGGATGTTCAGAGTGAGACAAATCAATAATAGCTAGTATAGACCTCCTATTTATAACATATATAGATAGATAGATAGATAGATATAGGTATACTGTATATGTATTGTATGCATAAAACAATGTGGTTTTTTTGAATAATAGTGAAATAACAACAAAATATCTCATCATTGAGTCAAGAATAAATTTCCTATTTTCATCTCTTGCCCTTTATAATTCTTAAAGTATTAATAACATTTCCATCTCAGATGCCTCTGTAATGAACACAGAAGCCAGCAGAGCATATAACTCATGAAGCTGTGAATTGAAAACTGGACAGCAGTTGGGTCACAAAGAAATGATCTGCAGGGACATTGTTACATGTATAAGGAGCTCCACAAATTTATTGTTTGCTATGATAATAGATTCTCTGGGAGTGTTATGATAATTTTGGGTTAGTGTATAGCATAACAATATTTACACGATATAGCAGCTGAAAGCAGAGCCATCCTTTGATGCCAGTAGGACTGCAGTTCCCAGTGCTCTGCTGAGGTGATTGTAAGCAATATTGAGTGTATACTGTGGTGTAGGAGGTCCTTCTGTTTTGTGTTGCTTTCATTGGTTAATGAATAAACAAACTGCCTTGGCCTAGTTAATAGGGCAGAACTTAGGGGGGGGAAGGTGGAATTGAATACTGGGAGGAAGAGAGGCAGAGGAGGAAAGAGATGCCATAGAGCTGCCAGAGACAGACATATCAAATCTTTCCCAGTAAGCCCCTGCCACATGGCAATATACAGATTAAGAGAAATGGTTTAAATCAAGATGTGAGAATTAGCCAATAAGAGGCTATAGATAATGGGGCAAGCAGTGACTTAATTAATACAATTTCTGTGTGGTTATTTTGGGGCTAAGCTAGCTGGGCAGCTGGGAAGAGCAAGCAGGCTCTCTCCCTTACAACAGTGCTGTATCATCTTTAGTGCCTTCCTGGCCTCTCTGTGCCCTCTGAGAGGGATCCAGGGCTCACTGTCAGCTAGAAATGCTCAAGCTACCTCCATCACGCAGTTCCCCTATTTGTTTCTCAAGTTGGTGGTTTGGAATGGTAGAGGGAACTTAAAGAGGTTGGGTTTTTATTGGGAGGAGGTTTTCTGATGTTTGTGATCATGACTTGAAGGGGTTGCTCAAACTCCTGGCTTTTGCTTCCATCTCTTTTCTTGGGACTTTAACATGGGGTGAGCCTTTATGCTTTGCCATGTGCTACTATGATGGTGATTTTGCCTTGCTACAAGCTCAAAAGCAATGGAACAACTGAACATAAACAAATTAACACAGGATATAGCTCAACAGAGAAGCATTTGCAAGGACCTAGTACTACAAAATTTTATAAATAAATGAATCAACCAATAAATATTATCAATATTCTGTGAGATCATACATGTTTTAACTTATTAGCCTCTTTGATATTGTCTATTAACATTTTGGTCTAACTCCTTTTATTAAAACTGCTTTGGCTCAATGTCTTTGTTTAGCAAGTACTTCCCTTATTGTTCACAGCATCCTTTAAGATGCTGTTGAAATTTTATTTTAATAAAATTTCTGTCTTTGTATCTAGCAATACCATTTCAAAATGGTAAGCTTAAAAGGTCACATGGATTTTTGTTTTGTGATGCTAATCCCATTCCTTTTCTAAGACCTAGATAATGCCCAGAATACAGAATACATTCAAACAACCATATGCGTTCACTTCACTATAGAATACAAAGAGATATTTACTTGATATTTACAAATGCCAAAGCAGCAATTATTTTACAAGATGAAAAAGAAACACAGGCATGATTAATGGTGCACATATGTAACCATAGCATTCAGGCAGCTAAGGCAAAAGCCTGGGTATTAAAAATAAAAGTGGACATAGAAATAATTAAATTTAATTTTGATTAATATCATGATGTGTAAGACCAGAATTAAAAGAGATATATGCCAACGTTAACACTAATAATTGAACCTTTATTTGTGGCTGCAAGGAAGTAGGATATTACTAGTTAGCATATGATGTCCTTGAGCTCAATATATAGAGCTTCCTGGCTTCTGTCTCCTGGAATTTTTAATGCCTTACCCTATCTAGTGATGAGATTACAAGTATGTTCCATTGTGTTTGACTTAATTGATAAATTACCTGGATGAGAGTGTTTTTTACTAAAATCGCACTTATCCAACATGTGGATTTATACATGAGCAATGAGAAGGGTTGAATTTCACAAGCTCATTTTTGACAGTCTGGTTGAGTAAACAGAAGCAGAAACTTGGAAGTTACCCTGTCATTGACAGTTGAATCAGAGCTCTGAGACCTAAGTGTTTACAAGGCCTGCTCAAAGGATATTGGTTCCTGGCCACCCGGCTAGCTTAGGCGAGAAATAATCACACAGAAACTGTACTAATTAAATCACTGCTTGGCCCATTACCTCTGACTTCTTATTGCCTAACTCTTATATTAATTTAACCCATTTTCTATTAATCTGTACATCACCACGTGGCTGTGGCTTACCAAGTAAAGTTCCCAGCATTTATCTCCAGTGGCTCCATGGCTTCTCCCTGACTCTGCCATCTTTCTCCCCACAAAAAGCCTAGCTTTGCCCACCTAGTTCTGTTCTGCCCTTACAATAGGCTCAAAGCAGTTCTTTATTCATTAACAAATAAAAGCAACACAGACAGAAGGACCTCCCATACCATTTCCCCTTTTCTGTTTAAACAAAAAAGAATGCTTTAATTTTAACATAGTAAAATTACATATAACAAAACAGTTATCAAGAAAGA
>LOJH01033721.1:0-16211 GCA_001685095.1 Ellobius talpinus | reverse complement strand
TTATTAACCAATGAAAGTAACACATAAGACAGATGACCCTCCTCCATCAGGGAAAGATAACATTTGGTCACTGACAGAAAGGGGGAACTGTCAGATGTTGACGAATTGATGATAGCCTTTTTCTTATAGAATTGTCGTGTGAAACTTGGAAATGGTGTGAGAGAGAACACCTAAGAAAGTTTTGGTAAAGACACATTTATAAGTACAACATTTGTATGTGACCATTTAATGTAAAACACATACCTTTGCAATTACTTAATAATTTCACTGACAAATAACATTTTAGATTAGTAATGATGAATTGAGTTTTGTCAGTGATTTTGAACTCACCAGATTCCTTTTCAGGTTTTATGCAATTGCTTGGGTTCCTGTGCCCTTTGTTGAAGAGTGTAGCTGCTATTACTGAGCTGTGAGATAGGGCGGGAAGTCTCCCCAGGGTGAATTCTCTCTCAAGTAGGGTTCCCTAAGGAAACCTTTCCTGCTTAGAGCTGTGACCCTGGGACTCCAGGGAAGTTCAGCCACCGGTTCATAGAGTGGTCTCAAGTGATATTTACTAGAACCTGTATCTTAGTCCATTGGGCTGTTGTAAGGCCCAATTACAAAGAGTAATTTGTGAACAGCATAAATTTATTGTATTCCGTTCTGGAAGTTTAATATACCGACATTGTGTCTCTTGCTTCCTACGTGGTACTTTCTAGTCTGTCCACTTATGGCATATGTGGTGAAGATCGCCCTTTACTCAGTCTGTTTAGAAGGGTACTGATTCCCATGCCCATATGACAATAACCTCTTCAGAATTTCCACGCCTTAATTCAGATAAGACTGTGCCCTGTGTTCTTTAATTAAAGACAATTCCGCTGTCTAGGCCTGTTTAGAAACCAGGTAAATCAAGTGAGACAACACGAGGAAAGAAGTTATTTTTCCTAATGTGTTTGATAGGATGGGAAGGTGCAGGCTTAGATGAAGAATTGATGAATGTGCCAAGCTTCTGAAAGGGAGGCTACGCAGCCCCTGACCCAAACCACTTACCCTGAGGACCTAGTGGATACCCAGGTTCTTCAGATAATCTGTATCTGTGTTCCACACACAGACACACATACATTGAAAAGTCTTTCCTTCAAAAAATAACTCTTCTACCAGATGCTCAACTTTATATTCAGAAAAGTCTATTTCCTTAGTCAAGAACCGTGATAACTATGCAAATTCATAAGAGAAAGATCAGATCTTTGTATATTTATACACAGAATTACTATTAAATACCTAGCTTTGTTTTAATTTTATGTTCAATGACTTTTTCAAAAAATGTGTCGCTTGTCTTTGTTTCCTACGCTGAATATCAATTAGCTTTCTTTTCCAAATCACAGAATAATTTAAATATATTTAATTATTAAATATAGTTAATAAAATGCCTTATTTGTCTTACTATATCCCTCTAGATAGCCTTAGTACTGAGTTACATAGCCCTGGCCTCTCTTTCCATTCCTCTCTCCTTTCTCCCTTCTCTTCACCCTCTCTTCCCATCTTCCTCACTCTACCTGTTTATGTTCCTCCCTCTTCTCCTCTCATCCTCTCCTCATAATGTTGAGGACTTCTTCCTGTTCCCAGGGACTTCTCACTCTCTCTGGTGAGAATAGTCTGAATGGGGCTTCCAGGCGCATTGGTCCATAATGAGCCTGTTTCCAAAATATGATGGTCTTTCTGTGAGTGATGTCTTCCTTAGGCTTCTTTTATAGTCTCCTTGAGAGCAGGCTGATTTTTGTAACTCTGAAGTGACTGACCATTGTCCACATGATTCTTTTCTTTGGCATCTGAAATCAGAGAGCTAAGAATTCAGTTCCTCTTTCTAAGTTCAGTTAGGCCGTATCACACTTTGGAAGAGAATGGCTAACTCAAATATGCTTAAATGATCTTACCATGAAAATGACTGAATAGAAAAATGTTCCATAAAGTAAATTATATGTGTTTTATTTTTATCTGCAATATAATTCCTTATTAATATTATCCTATTAGAATAAAACTTTTTAAAATATTACTTTATGTTATGTTTATGGGTGTTTTTGCCTGCATATATATCTGTGTGCCACACAGAGGCCATAAGAAGGTGGCCGATCCCCTGAAACTAGAGTTACAAACAGTTTTGAGCCTTCATGTGGGTGCTGGGAATTGAACCTGGTCTGTTAGAAGAACAGCCAGTGCTCTTAACTATTGAGCAATCTCTCCAGCCCAGGATAAGACTTTTTAAAAGCCATCTTGCCCTAATTTATGGTTTCTTACCGACCTGTTCTAACAGTGTGCTCTCATCAACTCTGCACAGAATGGAACCACCAAAGATCGTCTTGAGGACTATCATACAGAGTTTCACATTGGTGATCTTAGTGTCTAATTGTGGCATTGTTCCACATAGTGTGTGACTCCTACTTTGTTCAGCATAGCTAGTAACTGCAGCATTGGTGTGCACGGTGAACACACTCTAGCGCAGATGTGGCTCCCATAGCCTTGCATTTCTCGTTCTTTAGTCACTGCTCTGTTACTGTTAACAGGGCGTTGTTTTCACTTTGTAAAATTACATTTATTTATTTTATGTGTGTATGTGCATGTATGTGTTGTGTGAACACATGTACGTGTGTGCGTGTGTGTGCGTGTGTGTGTGCGTGTGTGTGTGCGTGTGTAGGTCAGAGAAAACCTACAAGAGTACATCCCTCTCTGTACCGTGTTGATTTCAGGGATCAAACTTAGCTCACTAGACTTGATGGCAGGCACCTTTACCTGCTGAGCTGTTTTGCTGGCCCTGGTGTCATCTGGAGAGCTCTGCATGTACTGGTCTTGCTGTAAGGAATCCTGTGGAAACAGGGTGCTGCCTGATGATGTGGGAGCCGAACACTTACCAAGTACGTATTTAGTGATTTCTTTGTCATCAGCTCTGCTTTTATTCTCACAGGATTCTGTGAAGTTGTTATTATCTCTGTTTTACTCAAGAAGGAAATAAGATAAATGGGGAGTGACACACTTGGTGACGAACATATGGTTTGGTGTTGTGGTCAGATGTGCAGTGTGTGGGGTTTTGCCTGGACACCCTGCTCTTAATAGCCATCACCACACCCCTTAAATTCACACCTAAGTCGTATAGAGTGTCCACCTGAATCCTCTGCAAAAGTCGTGGGAGGCATATCCCTGGATTCGTACTAAAGCCAACTGCCAAACGAGGTGATAAGATGAAAACCAAGCTCGATGGCTCCTGCAACTGACTAGCTGCTGCAGTAAAATCCTTCTCTGCTGAAATTGTGGTTCCCGAGGAAGCTGTGAGCAATGAGAGGCCCTCTTCTGATCAGCACCACTAATGTGGCCTACTGTTCTCACTTCAGATGTTACATGCTCCAGTGCAGTATGCAGATGAAAGCAGCGGCACCTTCCAAAGCTGTTGCTGTGGCACATCCTGTCTGGGCTACCCAAGTGAGAAGGCTTAATGATGAGGCAGAGCATCATTAGGTGTGCGTATTCAAGGGGTTTCCCCCAGCGTCTGCTGCCCTGGCAGAACTGTCACTCTTAACACGTGTAGGGCAGAGGCCTCTCGAACCTTCTCGTCACAGAATCGTCCTTCTTTTTGCTGATAGATTTCTTGATAATGGATGAAAACTACACTCTTCCTAAACCATACTGTGATATTTCTGCCTAAGTGATATCCTGTAAATGAAAAATAATGGACAGCATTCCATAGCGAAATTGGAGGTGAACATGCAATAGGATATTTAATCATTTGTATAATTTTTTTCCTGGAAGTTAAATATTAAAACTGAATGAGAAGTCATTATCTGGAATGGTTTGTGTGAGCTATAATAGTTTCTGTTGTAATCATGTACCAAAAATCAATGGGACACGTCCTCTTTCATATTTATGATGGAGATAATGTCTATTGGAGCTCATGTATTAAAAGATGAGCCTTTGTGTTCTGTTTGAAATCAGATGACAGCCGCACTGCTGCTCGCAGTATGTGAGAGGAAGGGAGAGAAGAAGTGGCAGGAGAGTAGAGATTGATCTGAGAGACAGATGTGTGCTGGGACTCTTTCCGCGACACTCATATGTGAAGAGGTTATTTTTTGCTGTTTCATTTGTTTGCAGAATTCATTAGTTTTTGTTCTCACATTTTTGTTTCATATTTGTATGCAAGCATAACATGTATACAGGCAAATCCCCTTTCTTAAGCACGCACTTTAGCAATTTCACAAAGTGTCCACATTTGATTTACAGGCGCTTGAACTAAGAATTAGAATATTTCTAGCAACCTAGAAAGCTGCTTCTTCCCCTAGCCACCTACCTAGAGTACCCATTATCTTGACTTCTAACACAGTGGCTTAGGCCTACTTTTGTAACTGTTCTGATTAGGGATTTTGAGCTTTATCCCAAGAACAATGGGACGTTATCAGAAGGTTTCAGGCTGTGGGAATACACCATCTGATTTGCATTTCTAAGAGATCGATAACTACAAGATGGTGAATGAATTGTAGCGATCAGAGTGACAGTCAGTGGAGGGTCCTGGCAGAAGGCTGTGTGCAGAAACCATGTAGTAGCTTGAACACCATGGTAGCAGAGACAGAAAGAGGAATGGCTTACACACACACCCCACCTCACCCCCCTTTAATCCTGAATGTCTTACTCTGATTTCAAAGCTTTTCTGAAGATGTCAGTCTTTGAAACATTCTATGCTTTCATCTTCTAAAGCGTCATTATTGGGAGATGCATTCCTGAGTGAGGTATGGCTAGCACTGGCAAATGCATGCTCTTCACTTTCCTTGCCAGAGTGCCTTTGAGATTTCATAATTGAACATTAGTGATCTGCATCATTTCAGAAGTCTTCAGAGCTCGATCTTGATGTCCTCTGTAGCAATGCTGCTTTTACACAGATACTCACATGTTTATTGAAGAAGCTGAGCAGGCTTTATGCTCCTACATGCTTTTGTCTGGTTGCTCGATCCTAAAGATGTTTTTTCATAGATGGAACATAGTAACTGAGAAGAAGGAATAATTTTAGCAACAAAATCCTGCTTCTAAGTAGAGCATGTTTTCCTTTGAAAACGCTTGTAACTATACTTTAATAAACTAAAAGTGAGACCTGGTTCATGTTTGTATCACAGGGAAGAATTGGGCTTGCTTTATTTTATCACAATAGACACAGATCCTTTAGGGTCAGCAATCATAGCTTTAGAAGTAAACGTAAAGAGAATTCTGGGAAGATGGCAGGGTAGAGAGCACCTACAATCTTGCCATAGGTAACAAATCCACTGATGGGTTCTGTTTGGCGTGATTATTTTGTAATTATTTTGAAATTCTGGAATCTGTTTGAAGGTTTACAACTTCCAGGGGAATTCTGTGATAGTAATTGTGGTTCCGTTAGGCTAATTGAATTATCAGCATAGCAGCAGCCACCCTCACCCTTCAGCCTTTGCAGGCTTCAGTCTGGGTTAGATTAGTTCACATGAAGCTTAAGGAGCTAGGACTGGCACTGAGCCCTCTGCCTTCTGAGTGTCAGAAACCTGTGCCCTGGGTGCTTATTGAAAGTTCTGATCATAGAGTCGAAGACAAATTTCCAACCTCCTGTTGTGTGTGTGTGTGTGTGTGTGTGTGTTCCCATTGTCACAAGACCCCCTCTTCTGCAACTCATGTGTATTCCAGGGAACTTGGGGAGATTGTCTTTTATCCCGTTTGTTAGAAAAAAAATTGGGGGGAGCCAGATACTAAAAATAGGGTGTTTTATAAACACATAAGGGAAATTGGGAAATTAGAAAGTCACTGCCTGTGGGCACAGAACTTTGCAGACAAAGAAAAGAGTTACCCCAGGGCAGTTCTTGGCATGGAGCTAGTCCATAGCAATCAGAAAAAAAACAAAAGTCCAGTCAACTCTGAGGAAGTTGGAGAAGTCTTTGCTATCAGATACTGTAGTATAAATCTCAAATGTGTAAATATTCTTCTTTAGGGTGTAGCTGGGTTTTTTTTAATTATAGAACCTTTAAGAGGTGGGGCCCTCAAATTTTTAACATCCTGTCTCATTCTCCTGAATGCTGACTGAGATTATGGGTGTACATCCGGGCTGGGCCTCATCCTCCCAATTTTAGGTGTGTTATGCAGAGGTCTTAAAAGGATACACACTATCACCCAGTCATTACCACCCACTCATCTCCAGGCCTCCTCTTCTCCTCAAACTGAGACTATGAGTGTATTAAACATCACCCTACTCTCCCCAAAGCCCTTCTTCCAATGTTTTTTTTTTATTTTATTATTCTATTTATTGCTGTAAACTTTTTTTTGTCTATTTCATGCATGGTCATTTCTTGTTGAGGAGGTGGGGAGAAAACATTGACAGTTCATCCTTGTTTTTTTCTGTAACATGTTATAGGGCAGCTTCTCTGTTTTAACATTTAGTTTTAACACAAGCTTGGCTTGGTATTTTCTTAACTTCAATAATATGCAACACTCTATTCAATTGCATTTGTCTTCAGTCCTTTTAGATGCTAATGTCACAAAATTACATCTTCATACATCATGGATCTAAAATGATAAGCTCATAATTTACATATATTATTCTCTTCTATTATATACACAATAAAATGTACATTTAAGGACCGAAGCTATTTTAATGGCTTTTAGAATAATAATCTTTTTAATATTCATAGAGGCCCCTCCTCCTAGTTATCCAAGAGAAGTCTCAGTTTGGGGATTGTTCCTCCGTGGTCTCTGCTTCAGCCCTTGCATATAGGTTCCTGACACTGAGTGTCTGCTCTGACTTTCCTAAATGTTGGGTTTGACATTGGAGTTGCAACCCAAAATAAATCCTTTCCTTCCAAATCTTTTGTTGTCATGGTGGTGTCTAACATAGCAACAGGGAACAAACTAGAATACCCTCTATTCATCGTATCCTGACATGTTTATAGGAGGCCGCTTGTTCATTTCCTGGCCGCCCAGACTCCTGAACTAATCACACAGAAACTATGTTATTTAAATCACTGCTTGGCCAATCACTTAAGCATATTGCTAGCTAGCTCTTTTAATTTTGGTTAACCCATTTCTATTATTTTATATTTTACCATGAGGCTCGTGGGCTACCTGCAAGGTTCCGGCTGACATCTCGCCACTCCGCCTTCTTTCTCCCAGCATTCAGTTTAGTTTTCCCTGCCTACCTCTAGTCTACTCTGCACAGGCCCAAGCCTGTTTTCTTATTAACCAATGGTATTCACAGCATACAGAGGGAAATTCCACATCACTGACATATTGATATCCTGACACATGCCACAGCATAGATGAACCTTAAAGATACAGTTTTAAGTGAAATCCGTCAGGACTCAAAACACAAGGACTGTATGGTTTCACATACATGAGCACCTAGGGCAGTAAACCTCATGGTAAAGACAGTTGTCATTGCCTGAATCTGTGAGGGGATTGGAGAGAGTAGGGAGATATTGTTTAATGTACCTGGGGTGGTAATGGTTGAATGACACTGTGCATCCTTTCAATGCCACTGGAGAACAGAAATTAAAACTGAATGCCCAGCCTGGTGAGTACACCTGTAATCACAACACTCAGGAGACTGAGACGGTGTTAAAAGTTTGAGAGCATGTAGGATCACTTCACCTGTCATCCAAGGTATTGGCTAAGGGGAGCTAAGTAACATGGGTAACAGGGCAGGGTGTCATGACAGGAACAGACCTTCACAGCATAGGAAGATCTGAGGGTGTGGAGTCTAGGCACCATTGGGGTGAGTCAGGACCTCAACAAGGCCAGTCTCAAAAGTGGACAGTGAGGAGGAAGGCTTGGATCGCTGTGCTTTGGGTGGACGCTGCTTTCATGGGTTGTTGCCAAGCATGCGGTGATGGGCTCTGGCTGGTATTGATCAGTGTGGACAGCTGGAACACAGTGTGGAGGTTAGGGAGTAGAAGCTGGACCCTTCAGCATCTCTGCATCTCCCATCATATCTTCTAACCATGGAGACAGCTGCAAAGCATGTTGGTCGCTGCTTTCTTCTGTGTCCATGTCTTTCTTGAACTGCTCCACAGACTATAATCACCCCAGAAGCACATAGGATAGCCTTCTGGGGATTCCACCCTGGCTATGTGACAGAATGGCCCCCAAGAGTATGGGTAATAAAGGCTCCCACAGTTGGATGGACTTTTCTCTGCCATTTCAAATTCTAGAAAGATTAATTTATGTTCACCAAAGGCTAATGACACTCTTCCATATACAAAGTCAATTTAATGGAATCGAATTGTGTTACATTTGGATTGGCCTACATGGATTTATTTGAAAAGTTTTACTATTGATTAAAAATACCATATTTTATTTTGAATAGGAATTATAAGTACAGATTTAATTAATCAATCACAACAAATTGCTTCCTCGTTCTGATCTGTAGGCAAAAGGTTTGGATGTCACATGATCTAGATTTTAATATTGGCTCTGTCATCTTACATAAATATTTTTGTTATTCTTGGATTTCTTACTAAGAAGATTAAAAGAAATAATGTATATGGAAATTCTGAAGTATTATACAATCCTCAGACATTTTTATGTCTTTAGGGAAACTGTTTTAAGCAATTGACAAGAAGTTTACTTATACATAAACATTTTGATCCTAAGTAACAGTCTTAGGAGGAACAGCTATCCTACATTATGTATTATCTGGTTTCATTGTGGTTTGCTCAGATCTATAGTAAATTGACAGAATATTCTTCCTTAACTTGAAGTAATTTTATTTTGTGATTATTTTTATGACAGGAATCTTCCTGTGTACTTTTAGTGACAATCCTGATGTTCCCTTATCATAAGAATATAAGTTTTATCAAAGTATTTGCATCTTTGGGTGTTGTATTAGTCAAGGTTCTTTAAAAGAACAGAACTAATACAGTGAACACACACACACACACACACACACACGCAAACATACACACGGAATTCATTAAACTGACTTCCTAGCCTGTGATCATAGTCCACAATGCCAGTCTCAGGGTGGAAGGAGTGAGAACCTCATGAGAACCTCACAATCGTTCAGCACAGGATGCTGGACCTCTCTGCAGTCCTGGTCTGGTGCTCCAGACCTGGAAGATTCCTACGAAGCTGCAGATCTTCAGCCTATATTGGAATCTCAAGACTTGGTTCTAATCTAAATGAATGAATGCCTCAGCAACAAGATAGATGAACTTGCCAGTGAGACTGAGGCCAAGCACCAAGAAGGGAAAGCTTTCTTCCTCCATGTCCGTGGATGTGGGCTGATGCCAGAGGGTGTGGTCTAGATTTTGAGTGGGTCTTCCTGCTTCAGATAATTGCATCAAGAAAACCCCTCACAGGAGTATCAAGTGGTTTGGGTTTTAGTTGATTACAGATGTAGTCCAGGCAGCAACCAAGATTAGCTATCATCACAGGGATCATGCTACAGTATATTTGAATGAGCATTGGTTTTCACATTGTATATGTGCATGAATTCTCTTATTTTTCTGGTTATTCTATATCTTTATTGCCTCATTTTCTGATTAAAAACTGAAATGAAAATTCAAATCCTAAAGCTATAAAATGATGGCCATTGCAAGTGAGTGATGGCTGTGCATGGGTCTGTGTAGTCACAGCCGCCCACTCCACCTCCCACCTGGAACACAATTAACTCATCCAGAGCTCATGCAGTGGTCTGGGTCTGTGTAGAGCAACCCCCTCCCCCCACCCGGAACACAGCTCACTATCCAGAGCTCAGAAATCCTCAAACATCTAGTTCAGTGAAATAATAGGCATGAGGTAATCAGAAATGATGAGGGGATCAGAAATGCCTAGGCTGTCTGAAGAACCTGTGTCATTCAGAGTCAGTCCTGTAAGGTTTTACTTGTCATACTCATGTGTGAAGTGCTGTGTCACTGATTTAAATGGCCATGAATTCTTTGTACACTGTCACAGCATCTGCCCAATGAAGGGACTTTCTCTAGAATCACATTCAGTGCAGATTTTGCTGGTGTCCCACTTGCCTTGGCTTTGTTTGTTATTTTTTTTTCTGCGTTGAAAACGTATTTCAGTACCTGGAACTACAGGGAGACCACCCACAAACCATACATAGTCCTGCACTCACTGTGGCCACTTGTATAAGGAGGAGGAGAATTTCCTGGTGGGAACACCCTCTGAGGCAGACCTCAGGTAGCATCAAAGATGCTGGTCCTCTTTCCACTCACAGGGTGGCCTCCATCCCAGTGTAAGCTGAAGTTGACATAAGTGCACCTGCTCCCTAAAAGGCACCTGGGGAACAGCCTTACGGCACCCACTGTCTCCTCCTCAGAGCTCCTCAGTAGCTTCGCTACTGTTACCTGGTCCCTGCTTCCTGCTACATAGTGGTGTGAATCCTGGCTAATCGTTCTGAGCTTTGGTTTCATCTGCCTTTAAGTAAAGTTTTATTGTGTGCAGGCTTCATTTAACCCCTTCCATCCCAGTGTCTGTCTGATAAGAGTGGCCTGGGCTCCTGGTACACACACAGACTTTCAGACCACTGAAAAGGGTCTGAGGTGTAACATTGTGTGTGTGTGTGTGTGTGTGTGGTGGGGCGGGGTAACAAGTTGGGCGTCTGCACAACAGGTTCCCCTGGCAATTGTGAAGAAATAGGAGGCAGCATTGCCATCCCTTGAGAATTCTGTGTGCCAGTACCACTCACCTGTGGTTAGTTGCCAGCTCTAGCCAACAAAAACACAGGAAGTTCCATGTAGCATATTTATACTGAAGAATCATTCTTTATTTGAAATTTGAAGTTCACTGGGTATTCTATCCAGCAGTCTTACTGTGGAGAAAATGGATTTGTGCTGCAGAAGCAACGATTCCAACATTAGCCTGGGATCAGATGAGTGCTGGCAAGGCCTTCTCTCAGGCCTGACTTGTCAGCATAGCTTCAGAAATTCTGGGTGTGCCTGATGGCAGGCTATTTGGAAGGAGTGTGGATTATGAGGTGCATTTTGTCTCATGTCTTACTTTGAAGTTGTAAACCAGAATGCCTTAGAGTATAACTTGATTTAGAGGCAGGGCTTGTTATCATGTTAACGAAGCAGCTAGTAGAGAGCCCTCTGAGCCAACAAACCCTGCAGGCACCTATCTTCCAAAGGAAATTTTCCTTCCTAAAGCCCGAGTTGTTAGACCTCTTTAAGAACCTGTTCTGATAGAGCATGTTATGGAATAGCATGTCAGTGCAGACTGTAGCCTAGAAGGACTGCCACGGAAGTGTGGAATACGGCCTAGAAGGACTGCCACGGAAGTGTGGAATACGGCCTAGAAGGACTGCCACGGAAGTGTGGAATAAGGCCTAGTAGGACTGCCATCTAAATGGAGCCTTCTAGTTATGTAGTTAGTTTTCTCATTTCTTTGATCAAATGCTTGAGGAGAAGCAACTTATGGAAATGTTTGTTTTGGCTTGTGGTCTGAGGGTACTGTCTATCATGGTGGGAACATTATGGTGGGAACATCTTCTGGCTGTGATGGCTTGCTCTTATCTGGACAGATCAGGAAGCAGAAAGATACATGCTAACACTCAGTTGCCTTTCTCTGTTTTCCCTTCTTATTTAGTTTGGGACCATGGGATGGAGCTCCACGCATTCACATGTCTCCCTCCGTCATTTAATCATCTCTGGAAATGCATACAGACTTGCTCAAAGGTGTGCCCCACTAAAGTATTTCCTAACCCAGTCCATTGAGAATTCCAATTCCTCATCATGGTAATAGTTACTTTTGTAGAGAAGTTATTATATACCAAGCATTTCAATGATTATCTGTTTTTAAAATTTATGATTATTGGGATCAAGATTAGTCAATTTTCTTTTCTATTATAGTGAAATATCTCAAATGGGTCATTTCTAGAAATTTCCATGGCTCCTGGTTCTGGAAAGTCCAGCATTGACAGTTGATATCTGGTGAGGAGAAAGCAAGGTGGGGCTGAACTTGCCTTTTTTACAAGCTTGCTTTCGTGATAACTGAGACCCATTAATGAAGTAATGCTCTCCAGCTGTGAACTTTAGGACCTGGCTCCTCTGAAAGGTCCTTCCCATTCATTGACATTGCAGTGGTAGTTAGCACAAAAATTTCAGGTGATACTGTCCAACTATAAGAGCACCGTTACTCCACTTTCCACGAGAAAACTTCAGTTTGGTAGGAGGTATGTTGTTTTAGAAAGAGTGGTCACAGTGTGCTGAATCCAAAGTCAGGGCCATGTCCTCAGGCTTGAGCACCCTTCCCTGCTCCTTTGGATGAGAGTCTCACCCATTAGTCATGTAGCCCTCAAAAGACAAAACAAGGTGGGGGTTTCTCTTCCTTTAGCTGGGTTGTTCAGGTTAAGCACAGCTCTGTACTGCTTCTGTGAAGGACACACATCAGATGGACAACCCCAGGAAGGGATGGATGAGGGAAGGTGCTCTCTGTTAGATTGTTTTCCTCTCACTCTGGAGTTATTTTCTTATGCTCATATTGCACATGTGCTCACAAATCACTAATTTTGTGTGGGTGAGGTCACCCTAAAATGGTTTTGCTTATGAATTTTACCAAGAATGACAGAATTTGATACTTTACACTGAATTATTTGTATTACAGATGTATTTATGTTCCATAAGTTTGGCTCTTAGGACTGGAAACACAGTTGAATTTCACTTCCAGATTTTATATTTTTGTTTGTGCCTATCAGTTTCCTTAAAGGTTGGAGGTAGGAAACCCCTTCTGACCCAGGGTGTGCTACTGATCTCTCTTCCCTTTTGCCCTCTTCCGCCTTGGCTCAAGCCCTGAGATCTGTGGCTTTGGCTTTTGTTCCTCTGAGTTTTCACCATAATGCATCTGATCCAGCATATTAGCAGTTAATATTGACGGGATGCACTGTTAGGGGGATTTCTCACCAGAGGTGATTTCTGACCTGCAGATTGTGTGGCTTCTGAGATTTGTTATTTTTGTGGGGTGGAGAAGTTTCTCCAGGCTATTTCTGTGAATGAGAGATCAAAGTCAGATGGCTCTGACAAGGTTCATCTGAGGAGGACCACCCAAAAGTTTGATCGTTCTTGGATTTTCCTACTGCATGGTGATTGATAGACCCAGAGTCTACTACCATTTTGTTTTGAATGAAAGTATACAAAGAAGGCCCATTTCTGCTGTTGATTTTTATCAAGCAGTTTTATTATTGTTTAATTCAA
Source organism: Ellobius talpinus (assembly GCA_001685095.1). Taxonomy (NCBI): domain Eukaryota; kingdom Metazoa; phylum Chordata; class Mammalia; order Rodentia; family Cricetidae; genus Ellobius; species Ellobius talpinus. Next base: position 3,042 of record LOJH01033721.1, on the reverse strand, counting down.
ATTCACAAAATGTAGTGTTAATTCCCCTCTATTCCCTGCCCCAGACATTCTATTTTGTTATTATTTGGTTCTTATTCCTTCATCTGAAGTAGAGTTCAATCAAACATGTTTTACTTTCCCTGCTTGAGTGGGATGTTACAGGCACTGTTGGACTGGGTCCTGGGGTAGAGGATTCAGACTCTTAAGACAAAGTTGGTTCCCATGTTTTGTAATGAGAAGTTTTGTGAACAATGTAGTTAGTGTGATGATCAGACCTTCAGTTCCTGAGTGACGGGAGGCACGTGAGCAGCTAGACACATCAGATTTCAAAGTAGTTGAATGGTGGGCCCCTGTGATCTGTGAGCTCTGATGATCTGGGTGACAGCATGTTAGGAAACGGGAGACAAGATTTGGAGGCCCAATAGTGGAGCTGAGAATCAGCCTCAGTAGAGAAATTTTGAGTATCTCTTTTTTAGACATCATTTGTGGAAGGTCAGAGGTCATTCCTGATCTTAAGGAGTCTATGTAATACACATGTGACCCCTTTGCAGAGTGGTCTTTCCTATCTACTCCAAACCAAATTAGCGCAGGTTGCCACCCACACCTCCATCCTTTAATCTCTGACCTAGTTTTTCTTTTCTTCTCTTACTTAGTTACTTACTTACTTACTTACTGTGTCAAACTCTGAGCTGCTTTGTTTTTTTTTCCCCCATCTTACGCCATCCCAGCTATTTGTAGATTCCATGTGCAATTTGCTTGGGATTTTTTTTTCAAAATCTTGTATCACTAGATCCTAGGATATATCCTGGATATAACAGGTCAACAGTAATTTTTTGTTAGATTTTTCGAAGATAATCTTGGTGCAGTGATGCCTATACCACTTTGCTTATTCTTCCCTTCCTCTTTCCCTCCCTTTTTATCCCAGTTTTCCTATTCTCTGTATTGTCCAGGCTGGCTATGAGCTCATGACAATCTCATGTCACCATGCTCAGCCCTTGCACTATTTTGCTAAAGCACTAGAACAAAATTTGAAAAAAAAAATAAATAAAACACCTCTATTACTATATAGGATACCATAGTTCTCTATATCTGACGCAGATCCTCTGAAAGGTCTTTGATGCTAGGTATATAAAATAAGATACCTTTTTAATGTATAGTTTTAAAAAATATTTCTAGTACCACATTGACAAATGGAGTGTTCTTTCTATCACTGAAGCATGGCTGACATCCACACTCTTGAATGCTTGCATGTGTGTTGTGCAGAATTTACCATGGTGGGTATAAAACTGAATACATGGCAGTTTATTTTCATTCCTTGTTGCATAATTTGCATAATATAATAATAATAGAATTTACAGTGGGATATTCTCATAGCGTATTTCCAGAATTTCAGTCTTAATCATTGGCAAGTATGTCATAAGTTGATTTTTGTTATTTGTTAAATAAGTTATTTTTGTGTCTCAAATATATTTTTGTATTGAGGGGAAATTAAAAAATCGTGAATGTAGATACTGATACCTACCTATTCCTTAGTCATATAATGCTGCACTTGTAAGCTGCTCCAAAGAAATAAAACCAATTTGACCATTGGGGGGGTGTGTGTATGAGAGAGAGAGAGAGACAGAGACAGAGACAGAGACAGAGACAGAGTCAGAAATTAAATTTTAAAGAATAAGGGAATTGGTTTTCAGACTTAGAAACTGGCATGGCTTAATTCTGTGCCTTCTGGGGTGAAATTTCAACAATCCGTGTTGATTTCTTAAGACCGAAGGCAGAATTTTTCCAATTTTGAGGAATGTAATCTTTTTATTATAGATCCTTTAACTGGTTTAAAGAAGCCTACTCACATTGGGGAGGGTTATCTAGTATTTTAGATGTTACTTACTCATTTCTGAAAAATACCTCCGCTCTAACAACTTGACTAGGGTCCAGTCTAACAATTGTGTACCACAGTCTTGTCAAGTCAACAGACAAAAATCTAACCTTCACAATTTCTGTTTTAATTTCTGTTCATGTCTGTTTCTGGACACACTTGAGGAACTTGTGCTTGCCTAGGTCCTGTGTGTGAAAGTTCATACACATGTTCATGCACATTACTAACTTTATTAGTAATAGCCTGAAACTGTCAACAGCCCACATATTCTTAAGCATGTGAATGGGTCGGCAAATGTGGTGTGTTCATGCCATCGGATACTACTGAACAATAGATAGGAACAGTTGTTGATATATGCAGGCCTATGCTTGGATTTCAGATTGCTGAGTTTTAGAGAAGAGAATCTCAAGTGATTGTATACTGTATGAGTCTGTATTCCTAAAGTGATAGTTATAGAGGTTGAGGACATTGATAACACTATGGTTAGAGTAGGGGCAATGGTAACAGTGAAAGGATCGCATGAGGGAATTTAAGGTGAACGATCGCACAGTTCCATGTACCAATTGCTGTGGTCATTCCATTAGTGTGTAATGCAGTACAATCTGTAGAACTCTACTTGTTCTAAAAAGACGAACACGGCCTGTCATTGAGCTAATAGAGTTGTAACAGTGTCAGTGTCCTGGTGTGTCAGTTGGTAATGTGGTTATATAGGATGACATCATAAGGAGAAACTTGCACGATGGCTGTAAGGGATCTCTTTACTGGTTAGACAATTGTCTGTGTCTCAAACTCGTTTGAAATTCAAGATTTTTCAGTGTGAATATAGAAATGAAGGCTCCCCACAGAATCAAGAAGTCACTGATCAACAACCAGTGGGCGGGCAGGGGGGCAAAAGGAGTAAGGAGAGCACAGCATGAGGTTTAGATTGAGCAGTTGAGAGGATTAATGTCTTCAAGGAAAAAGGCTTACCAAAGAGGATTCTAGGTTGAGGGTAGATGGGATGCAGAAGGGATGGCCTCTTTGTAGGCCTCAGCTGCAGTCCTGACACCTTCTCTTAAGGGCGAGAACTCACAGGGGATGTTTCACTAGGTCAGAACCCAGTTCCAAAGGATGGATATATATTTATATATATTTCCTCATTTAAGCACTGCCTGGCCCATTATATCTAGCCTCTTCTTGCCTAACTCTCA
>LOJH01033720.1:0-16213 GCA_001685095.1 Ellobius talpinus | reverse complement strand
GAAACTGATATTCTTTATGCGTTTCTTTGAGTTTCAGCCTGGTCTGGCATTCATTTAAAGCAAGCCTTGCTGCTGCTCTGCCCCTGCTACAGCAGGACAAATCAGAAAGAGCCTGAGAACAACCCATTGACTGGAAGCATTCAAAGACTCTTGATGTGGATTCGGGCTGAGTCTACTGGAGAGCATCCTCAAATTATGTGTTCCGTGTTTCAAAGAAACCACAATTCTCTTCCCTTCTCCTGGTCCCCATGCTGTGGAATGTGGCATGTGACGATGCTGGGAAAGGAATGAGTTTTTTGTGGGGGTGGGGTGGGATGTCAACGGCTGAGATTCACATCTCAGAAACTTTCCTCGCTCGCTGTGATACCCTAGACAAGTCCCTTGGCTTCCATATTTAATTTTCATCATTTGTAAAATAAGGCAGATTCTTTTTGTCTTTCAGATATCACCAATACTTACCACCGGGAAAGCTTCGTGGGCAACTGATGGGACACAGAGACATCTAAGGAGCATCTTTTGACTTTGGCACTGAACGAGTGTGCCTTTTCATCATATCCATAGTCGGGCTATAAAGAAATGAATTAACCTTCTGAATCTTATGTTGAAAAAGCCAAGCCGTTTTCCCTTCTGTTGGCTGTCTCCTCATTATTTATAACTGAAAGGCATTTATGTGACCCTGAAGGTATCCCCAGGGATCCTACAGGTCAGACTAAAGCGAAGTAAAAGCTGGAAGGAAGGGTAAGGGTCTTGAGTACAGGAGGCCACCCTCAAACACCGTAAGAATGCTTGGCAACTTTGCTTTATTCTGCTTCACGAGGGCATTCTCATTGTGCATACGTGTTTCACAGCCTGCAGCCAAACACAAGCTGTGTCCCTGTCAAGGCCTCACACATGGGGGCAAGTCCAACACTCACTTGCAGGACGTCAGCGGGGCTTGGATCTGGAGAAGGCCTGACCAGAAGATGGGGAGGAGGAGGAGGGGCTCTGTTTAAAACTTGTTTATGGGAATGCTACTGCTGACAGAGAAGGAAGCAGCTGCATGGCTTCCTGTGGTTATTGAGTCAGTTGTAGGCATGCTTTGTGGAAGCCCCCAGCTTCCAGCTCTGACCTGCAAGGCTGAAGGCATGAGAGCAAAGTATTTTGACTCCCCTAACGAGGCTTCCCTGCCATAGATTTTTTCTTTTAGTGCTTAGTCTTTACCTCTAAACACAGAGTGCAGCTGCTTGGCCTCCTGTGGAGCTCAGTCTGTTGGCTGGAGACTAAGCAAGATTGTGCGAAGGTCTGAGTTCCTCCATGATAAGTCCCCACCCTCAGTAATTCTACCTTCTTGAAACTTCTTAGCTTAGAGGTTCACGTTCTCACCCTGGTGCTTTTGTACTGTGCTTGCTTTCCCCACGCTCTCCATTCTTTCCTGGCTAAGCTCTGGTTCCTTAATCAACACCATATCCCATTCCCCTCCCCCACCTCTTCTCATCTACGTCATACTTGGCCAGAAACTTGCAACATGGTTAAACCCAGTTATTCATCTATACTGATTTGGACCTAAGCTCCTTGACACAATTGGAAAACAAACAAACAAAAAAGCAAACCACGTAATTGTGAAGATTGAACTGTCTTTAACGATATGGACTTTATGTGTAAGTATTTTGCTGGCATGTATGTATAGGCACCATATGCATACAGTGTCTCTGGAGGATTGTTAGAATTTGAATTATAGCTGCCATGTGTGTGCAGAGAAACAAAGCTGGGTGCTCTGTAAGAACAGCTAGTGGTTTTAACCACTGAGCCATGTCATTACCTCTGAACGATGCTAAGATTGATGGCCACACATCTTCAATTTTATACCTTTTATTTTGCAAAATTTCTCCCAAGGAAGCCTCACTTGAAGCAAATGTATTTGCCCCCCATTATGAATAAAAAAGATGTACCACATGCCTGTATACAAGTCTCTGTGTTCTTGGAAAACTATGTTTTGTGGATACCATGTTATCCACATGAATGAAAAATACTTATCTTCATATCCATGGATTAGTTCAGTTCAGAACTGTCATCAAAGAAACTTGGTTTTGCATTACATGACCTTGATCTAGAGACTTACAACTAGTCAGTGTGGAGAGAATGAGACTACTGAATTCTCTCGATCCTAAATGGAACATCTACATCATATCCTTCCCCAAGACTCAGAGATCACAGTAGAGGGTAGCAAAGAAGGGGCAGAAAGCTTGTAGGAGTCAGAGGACTGCTGTGGGAAAGGGCTTTCTAATAATGACAGGGACATTGGATACATGGATTCACAGAGGCTGTGAATGTAGGCTTAGCCATGCCAGGATCAAGCCCACCCAAATTTCAGTATTGGTGGAAGAGAGGCTCATGGATTTCCACTCGTGGCTAAGAAGCTGCTGGCAGTTGGTGGCTGGTGGTAGAGAGAATTGATGTACATTGGATTCGGACTCTGGTAGACGGCCTACTTTCCAGTGGGTATCTGTAGACCTGTGCACACACTGGCTATGCCAAGTGATCTCAGTGGGGTTAAAAATAATAGAATATGAAGTTGCAGGGGGAAATATTGTTAGAGATTAAATCCCTTAAATCATGATTTTTTCTCTCTCATCAACAATCAAGCATCACCTAATAAGTTGTTCCCCCGCCCAATCTTGGGAAGGTCCCTCAGGACTGTCAGCACTAAGGACAACCACTCTGAGGGTACCAGTTCTTGTCACAGACACTTAAACTCTGTGATCTCTGGAGATTAAAGCATTTTTGGTTCTCTGCATTGAATCTTGGGACTAAGGGAAGTTTTTTGTCTCTGAAATCCTGGCTTCTATGGGCCACAGCTAGTTCGGAGACATCCCTGCTCTCAGTCCTCTTGTTCTCGGAACTCTTATTCCTCCTCCTCCTCGAAAAGACAGAGTGTGGGATTAATTAGGGTTTTGATTATTGTTGTTGTTGTTTAGTATTGCTTTGTGAAAACAGAGTGTCAGGGAATCTTTTGCCAATCATGATATCCACTTTCCCCATGATGGATGAAAAAGTCTGGTGAAGCTGAGGGAGACAGAAGTTGTGTCTCAGGGTCTCATCCTTACGGGAGTGTTCTGTATCAGAAACAGCTCCTGGTGGTGTTGTGGAGAGGGCTGGCTCTTGCTCCTCATTTGATAAATGAGTGTTAGATGGCTCGATTTTTAAAATTAAAATATAATTCTGTCATTTTCCACCTTCCTTCCCTCTTTCCAACCTCTTACACATTTTCTTCTCCCCTGCTCCCTCTTGAAACTCAAAATCATAACCTCTTTTTCTTTGTTTATTGTTCTCTATATATGCACATGTATTGTGTGTGTATGTTTGTAAACTTATAAATGCAAGCTATTCCGTCTGCTTAGGTTGCTTGCATGTATATAATTTCAGGGCTCACTGCTTGGCTCTGGATGCAGAGTACCTGTAGCTCCAGAAGCCTAATTTTAACAGCTATTTTGAGTGATGCCATGCAAAAAATCAATTAAAAATGTTTAGGGTTCTTGAATGCGAAGTCTCGAGAGAGTGGGCTGAAGTGTCCAAGTCTTCGGTGGCCTGTCAGTTTCCTGGCACTGAAGTCAGTCCGTGAACTGACACAAGTGTCTAAGTTCTGATGTACCACAGCTGTAGACTCACAACTGAGCCACAGGGCCACAGTTTTGCCTGTCTTCTTCCTTAAGGGGAAACAGAACAACTCATGGCCGTGGTGATGGGGCATGAGTTTTCCGCCTTCAGGCAGTGATTTAAAGGCAGCCCAAAGAGCCCTTGTTGACTGTACTGCCTGAGAATGGGACCTCTGGAACCTCCTTCTGAGCTTGGAGTTCTTCCTTTGTGAAGAAAGCAAAACATGGATCTTTCCTCTTTGGTTGTTTTGAAGAGCTTTTGGTCATATGAGGTTCTTAAGCACAGGAAAAGCACTCCGCAGTGTTATCAACAGCGATTATATTATTTATTGTAATTATTCCTGCCGAGTATCAGGGTGAAAGATGAAAGGAGACAGCCTTATAGGTGATGATGGACTGGGAGCGCAGGTGTCTTTTCTGGTACCCCTGATGACAACAGTATAGCTACTTCCCCGGTTTGGTAAGCTCAGCTCTAGTTATCATCCGCACACTTGCCTCTCCTAAGCCCCTGGAGCTTTACTCCTCTGCTCCAGCACCATAGAGAACCTGTTTCACTGGCTTCTGTTGCTAAGACTGGGGCATCTCTAGAAAGCTTGCTCTGACTCCTGGGAAAATGGATGAGATGTGGATATGGACGATGCTCCCACACCATGCCACAGGAACCATTGTCTCCTCCTCAGTATGATGGGAGGGACTTTGCTCATCAATGTAGATGCACACTTCTCTTGGGAATGTCTCCACCCCTCCCACAGACTATGACTTCCGATATCCCTTTATATCTTGAATTGCTGTGGAGCTTAGTGTCCCAACTTACTGTTCAGCAGTCCTTTGACCTTTAACCTGTACCCTCACAGAATCCTGATGATCTTGACCCACTGGTCCACTCATTCTCCAGATTCTTGGCTTCTGTCTGGGAACTAAGAAGAGCAGGCGCTCAGCATTGGATGATCTGGAATCCGATTGCCCTGCCATTCAGTAGCAAGTAACTTAGACAGAAAGCAGAACCCTCCAGAATCTCCACTTCTGGTGAGAGGATGAGGCTCATGGACAGTGGCCATTGCTGGTGAACATACCCACGATGGGGCTTTAAGTATAAAGGCGGGTGTGCAGTGTTATCTATGGCATGATCACAATTGTTGTCCTGCAGAAAGGTAATACATACTTCCCAGAACAAAAGATGAAAAGAGAGTCGCCAAGAAGTTCACACGGTCAGGTCTGTGCTGTGCACTGGTCAGAGAATGTGTGATGATAAGTGATGATTTTCTATAAGGATTCCTGCTTTTATAAACATAAAAAATACCTCCATTAAACTATTTCTAAAAGGCACACTTTCTTCAAGGTCTTTGCAGTTCCACACAAAAGTTACATCTACCCAGAAGGCTGATCTCGAGGCTCTCTGGGAATGGCGGGTGAGTAATGCTGGCTGAACTACTGGGTCAGACTTGTAGGAATTGCTGATAGGCAAAGAGAGTGTCTTGAACTAAACTTCACCTTCAGGTGGCAGAACACCCGAGTGTTTGTAATCATGTCACACAGGTGTTTAGGCAGCTCACCAACCCAGACTGCTGAGGATTCAAAAATGGCTGTGGTCCAAATCAGCGAAATTATGTTTAAGTATCTTCAGTGTTTTAGGTGCTAAAGATGAAAGCCAGAGCCACTTAGTTATTAATCACACACTCTGCCACTAAGCTACACTTTGAACATCTTTTAGTTTTACTTTATGCGCGTGGGTATTTTGCCTGCATGGCTGTCTGTGTGAGAGTGTCGGATCCCCCTGGAGGTAGAGTTACAGGCAGTTGTGAGCGCCACGTAGATATTGGGAATTGAACCCACGTCCTCTGGAATTACAGTCAGTGCTTTTAGCTGCTGAGCTATGAACAGCTTTTCGTATGTCTGGTCTCATACTAGATACTGAAATTTTTGGCCTATATTCATGTTTTAAGTACAAAGCAGGGCAAGAGAAGCCCTTTGCGTGTTAGACTTAAGGTCCTGATCATGCTCAAAATACCTGCTTCTTAGAAACAAACAGTTATACACACATTTAATCATTCCTAGGGATACACAAAATCAATTTCCATCCCTTTCTGTGACTACAAATGATAAAACATACAGCGTGAAAGGAAAAAAAAAGAGTCCTGGGATTAGACACAGCTTATAAAAACAAGACTATTCCTGAAACTTGGGGACAAATATAAGGTCTGCCTTGACAGTTAACCTATAGCTCCTTGATGAGAAGGGAGGGACTTTCTGGGGGGGTCACAGTTGGGTATCATGCCAATGTGTTAGTGAGCATTCTGTGACTATGAGAAAAAAATACCCGAAAAGTCAAGTTAATAAAGCAAAAAGGTGACTTTGGCTCATGGTTTTGGAGGTTTCCATCCATGGCTGCTTGACCCTCCATGTTCTAAGAGGTGCATACGATGGAGGAGACCTACTCACTTCATGGCCAGGGAGCAAGGAGAGAGACAGAAGGAGCTGGAATCCTAATGTGACCTTCAAAAGTCTGCCTCTGATTCCCCAAATTCACCAACCAATCCTCACCCATTTAATGTCCCATCACCCCCAAACAGCACTACAGGCTGGGGGACCATACCTACAATACATGAGCCTTTGGGAGACAGGCATTCAAGATCTGAACACTGACACACCCTGGGAACATTGCCCACCCAAGTGTTAGCTTCTATTGGTCTTATTTCTTATTGACATAGACAGTAATAGAATATTCTGGAAGATGAGACATCCAAAGGAACTCATAGAATATCAAAGCAACCTTCATTTGGAGGAAGTACAGCACACTTGGATATTACTAAGTAGATTCAGGGTCACCAGTGAACTGTCACCATCTACCCATGCCAGGCTGTATGTGGTCCCTTTCTTCTGTACCCAACAGTCAGCAAACCAGGGACACAAAGGATGTGGTCACAGGTGGGTCAGCTCTTTGATCCAGCATGCTTACCTTACTTTGACAATCTGAAGTTCATCTTTGTTGATAATTCTCTTTACCCCCTTCCCTTGTTCTTTGTTTCATTTCTGCCTTTGTTTCATTACCCGAATATTAAAAAAGAGTTATTCCTTCATTTATCTGTGAATATTCCAAACAGTATTACTTTGAAGTCTTTTAGATTTCCATAAAACTAACTTCATCTTTTATCAATTCAGCACTCTCACACTGTTGCCTACTTCTGAGATTCGGGTTTCTTTCTGTGCTAGGGATTTGCAGTCTCACGTTATGCATGATATTTTCATAGATGATAACTTTTTTCCTCTCTTCTGGACTCACCTTTCCTTATCTAGCAACCTCTTCCATTTTAGAAACTCTGGGTTCTTGCTCAAGTGATGTGTTGAGGGTACACTGTGTCTTATCACCAGGAGAACTGTCCCTTGAGTCACAAGTCCTTTGCTTCTAAAGCATTCTCAGGTCATACCCTCTGTGAGATCATGTACAGTTGGGTGTCTTCAGCGAGAGGATGCTGTGGAATCCTGTCCTGGCCTTGGCTTTAAGCAGAGATCCCACATCACATTCAACCCTTCCCGGAGGCATCTGTCTGCTTCCATACCCTCAGCCACCTGCCACTCAGCATCTCGTCACTGGCTGTTGCTGTTCTGCTTCTAGTCCCCTAACACTGTGGCTTCGTTTTTAAAGGGACCTGAGTTTTCGTGTTGTTTTGCATAGTTTCCTTTCCATTGCTCTGTGCTTTGAGCAGAGGGCGAGTAGATTTTGGAGTGATTGCTTCTTGATAGGGTGGCTCTTCCCTTCTGAGATGGTGACTGTTCACAAGTGTCTGGAACTTTCTCTCTAACAGGGGCCATGCTCCTTTTCGTCTCAGGAAAAAGACTTCAGAGACCATTTTTTTTGGATCTTGTTCACTTGCACTTCTAATGGATCGTGTGAGCAGATTGAGGCAGCAGAAGAGGAAAATGGCCATTTATGTGGGAACGAATTTCATGTGTGCTTAAGGTCAGTCTCGGCTGGCTGCTATGCTGGCAGTCTGCTGCTGTATCACCTGGTCACTTCTCTCCAGTTGGCTGCTATGTTTTGGTGCATCCCCTGTTCTGTATAGCGGGTTATGCCGACACCTTAAATACCACCAGCTTCTAGGCACCTCTCTGCATATGCTGACTTTGCTCTGCTCTAGAAGACATTAGGGAGCCAAGACCTGGGAGATGACAGGAGCAGGGTGATAGCCCACCTATTTTCCAGTCTGGTTTCACAACAGGGGATAGAATGGGGTGGGCAGGGAGCTACCTATTTGAAGCTCTCATTCCTCTTGTCTATATTGTTCCTTGAAGATTCCTGGAGTTCTTTTTGTTGGCATCCATGTAGTTAGCTCTTTAGGGGATTCTTATTGGCTCTGCTTGATTCCCGTGCCTAGACCTTGGACATATTGCTATGACCAGGACTGTGGCTACTGCAATTCTATCACAGTTCCTAGGACTTGGGGACTAAGAGTTCTGCAAAGGAATAGCAAGTATCTTGTTACCCACGGGTACATGTACTCCATGAACGTTTGTGTGCAGTCCTTCACGGCCCAAGCATCATGACAGGCCCCTGTGGGAAGTAAGTGCTCCAGTGGTGCTCAGATCCTACTAGCAAGAAGCACTGAGATAAAAGAAAACATTGGACATGATAAAGGCTATAAAAATAAAGACACCTGATATCTTGGAGGGTACCTAGAGCTGGGCTAGAGAAAGCACCTTTAGGAGATGTCATAACATCTGGTAATGAATACCAAATACCACTCTGTGATCTAACAGCCGGGAGGAATCAGAGATGTGTACACACAGAGATACATGGCGAAAGTGGTCCAGGCAGATGTGGCAGCTAGAGCATGTCCCTCAGGCAAGAACCAGCTTTGTGTCTTTGTGAGCATACCTGCTTTTCCTGTTGCTTCTCCATCACCAGGCTTCCTCAGTGTTCTCACTTGGAAAAACTTAGCATTATAGTCCTTTGTTTACACTTTGAATTTCCCAGACATTCATTTTTTTTTGGTTAACTGTTCCTTACCCCATCTTTTTGGGAGCCATTGAGTCATTATTTCTAACTTTGCCACAGCTCTTCATATTATAGGTAGTTTTTTAAAATTTATGAGCTCTACTAAATTTGCATCATTCTCATGGAAACATCTTTTTGGATATCCTGTCTTCACATACAGGGCTTGAAGGACCATGGAGGAGATTGCCAGAGCTTTGCCCTTGATGCCAACAGTACAGCTTGCTATTTGATATGGCGATTTGTGTATGAATATATATATGTATGAATATATATATGAATATATATATACATACATACATACACACAGTCATAAGAAGTCATTTTAAGGTAAAATTCTAAAAATTTCTGAGAGTCAAGTGATATGGGATTCCCTTCTGTATGCTGTGAATATCATTGGTTAATAAAGGAACTGCTTTGGGCATATAGTAGAGCTATAACGGAACAGAGCTAGGCAGGGAAAAATAAACTGAATGCTGGGAAAAAGAAGGGCGGAGTCAGAGAGATGTCATGGAGCTGCTGCCAGAGTCAGACATGCCAAAATACATGTGGCGGACATACATATTAATGGAGATGGGTTAAACTGATATGTAAGAGTTAGCCAATAAGAAGCTAGAGCTAATGGGTCAAGCAGTGATNTTCTGTATGCTGTGAATATCATTGGTTAATAAAGGAACTGCTTTGGGCATATAGTAGAGCTATAACGGAACAGAGCTAGGCAGGGAAAAATAAACTGAATGCTGGGAAAAAGAAGGGCGGAGTCAGAGAGATGTCATGGAGCTGCTGCCAGAGTCAGACATGCCAAAATACATGTGGCGGACATACATATTAATGGAGATGGGTTAAACTGATATGTAAGAGTTAGCCAATAAGAAGCTAGAGCTAATGGGTCAAGCAGTGATTTAATTAATACATTTCTGTGTGATTATTTCAGTTCTAAGCTAGCCAGGCAGTTGGGAACTAACAAGTGACCTCCCTCCAACAGTCAAGCTATAGAATATCAGCTTTTTAAGGGCTGTGCCTATTGTCTTTTCAGTTTCTTCCATAGGCAGAGCCCTCTTGGCTCCCAGCAGGCTCGGCAGACTGTGGAATAGTCATAGGGAAAGAACAAAAGCAGAAGGGTGACAACCCCAACACAGTACCCAGCAGGGATGCTGTCTTCCACTATCTAATTAAATATCACCGATGATCACTCCTCCTGCCACAATTTCCTAGGCGGCATGGAAGCAATTAGATTACAATGCAGTTGGAAAGTCCAATAATCTCTTTGGAGTAGACAAACAAACTTTGAAATCATTTACAAATGATATACCAAATCTGCATGGCATCTGCCCATGATGGGGGAAAATGTGTTTCTTTCAAGAGGCCATTCATGTGAGGTGATTGCTGCTTTCACACGTCAAGGCCTTTGCCAGGTGGCTTGTTCTGGCCTTAGTTTGGGGCATCCTCGGCAAAGAATGAGGCTGCTGAGGGGGAGGTGTCCTGTCTACTGTTGGCCTGTCCCTCCTCAGGGACTGCTCTGCTGTGAGGTGGATATGGGGATTGGCCATCACTTCGTCCCTGGGAAGATGTTTTTTCAGCTTTCCTATTGAGGGCTTGGTGATAGGGAACTGGCCTTTGACAGGCTTTGATGGTAATCCAAGAAGCTGGAGACACATATTCTTGGCATGGCCTTGTGTTTGGCTCCCAAGCCAAAGAGGAGGCAGTTGTGAGTAGCTACATTGAGTATGAGTTTACATTCCTCGCCTAATTCAAGTCTTACATAGTTCAGGACTAATTTTCCTATGATTTACCCCTTGATAACTAAAGTTATTCAAGTGTATAAATAGAATGTATTCTTGAAGGTTGTACTTTTCAGCTTTTGGCATTAAGGACATACATGTACATGAAATTTCTGGACAGCTATGTCAGCTCCAAATCTTCCATTATCTTTGGACTTAAACAATTATTTCATGTCAGTGTCAGAACCCCACTGTAGTGGAGATGATTTTTACCTCTCTGCTAACCCTGCAGCTTCTCTGACTTTGCTGCCTGATTAATTAAAGTTTCGGCGCAGAGTGTCAGGGATGTGACTTTTTTCATCGAATGCTATTGGGTTTCAGTTCTGGGCTGAACTATTGTCTCTCCTCCAAGGAATATTGCTTAATAAATGCTTAAGTGATACTGTTGTAGTGGGAAAAGGTTTTAGGTTATAACAGAAAATGTTTAGTAACTGAGAGAGGCTGTGGATGCAAATTCCATAGCATGACTGAGCAGGCACCCTTAGATGGTAGATTATATATTAATAGAAAAAAATGGTCATAACAGATTATCTTTCCAAATTTTGTTCTTTTCTGAAATAGAGTCCATGCTTGTTTGAAGCTCACAATCTTTCTTAGCCGCAGCAAGAGCTGGGGTTATAGATTTTCAGCATAATGCCTCACTCTTAATAAGTCTCAGTGTGGCATGCACTTTATATCCACTCAACCAGATAGCTTAGAAACCATATGAGCCAGGGGAATTTTCAAAAATTTAGAGAGTTCACATAATTTCAAAATTTGTGTCCAGAGATAAGTTTTGGTTTGGAAAACAAAATGGGCTATTTTGAATTTGGAAAATCCAAATTCATATGAAGGCAGCTATGCTATTATTAGCTAGAATTGTTTTGGTTGTAGATTATGGAACAACTAACTCAATGCTTTTTAAATAAATGAAGGACACATTCAGAGGATAACAGTGTGACTCACAATGTACCCAGTCTTCGAGAATAGCTGGAACCAAGGGCTTCATTGTTCACAAGGCTTTGTTTTTGCCTCCTGAAGGGTATTAGACTTCATCATTCTCTTCCACAAAGCTGGCTATGGGACTTGTGGAGCCTTGTGCAAACTGAAAATGAGAGGCACAAAAGGACATTCTTTTGATTGTCATGATTTTTCTTTAAGCCTTTTCTGTTTCTAAATAATCACATTCTCTGTCTCTCTCCTTCCTTCCCTCCCCCCTTCCTTTTTGGCATGGGGGTGTGTGCCCAGCAAGTAAGTATTCTTCCAGATATCCAGGTGGGCACTGTGACTCATGCCTGAGATGCATGTCTCCTGAGCATCCATAAAGCCTCCCATGGGGAGAAGGATGGCAGATGTCACTGAGTAGAAACAACCAAGGGTTCATTCTAGAGAGGAGATGTCTTGAGAACACATGAGCTACGCTTCCCAGCCCCCAGGATGTCGTGAGCTATTGTCTCCTTCAGTTTCATTTGCTGTGAGCTTTCTAAGGTGGTTGCTCAAGTAACTTGGACAACAGACATTCACTGTCTCACAGTTCTAGAGTTTGGAAGTGGGCGATCGTGATGTCGGTAGGACTCGGGTTCTACCTGTGAAAAACTGTCTAGGTGTTTCTCTAAGTTGAAGGTGGTCTCAGATATTCTTAGACTTATAGGTAGAATTTCCCCTGTCTCCCTACATTATCTTCTCAGTGAATCCATCCCTGTGTCCAAATTTTTCTCTTTCATAAGAACACCAAACAAAATGGATAAGGGTTCCTTCCCACTCCTCAGTGCCTCATGTTAACTTAGCTAATTATATTTGTGATAATCAAATTTACAAACAAAATTAAATTCTTGGCCCTGGGAGATGGGATTTCTACATATAAATTGGCATGAAAGGAGGGAAATCATGCACAATTTGGTCCATAGCAAGTATGTAATGTAAACTCAAGGTTAAAACTGTCAAACATTTCAAGATGGCAACTGCAGAGCCAGGGCAAGAGCCTGTGTGATGAAGCAGACTATAGGATCTGATCACTAACTTTCCCCCATTGGGCATGTTGGGAAGCTCTGCCCAGCCCTACTTCTCCATTCGAGACCCCGCTCCTGAGAAACGCCATCAGCAGCTCTTCCGCCTGAACTACTCAAGACAGTCTACAAACTATTTTGAGACCTGGCTCCAGCCATCTGCCATGTGTGCTCTCTTGTTTTCTCTTCTGCCTTCCTACGAGTCACTTGAGAGGGCGGTTTATTAAATCTGGATTTATTAATTTGGTCTGGTTTGGCATATTGCATCAGTGGTGGAGGTAACTGAATAACCAGGATCCAATACTTATCAGGGCAGAACATGTGTCTCTTTAGATGGAGTTCCCTTCTAAGTGACTCTACCTTCTGACTCTTAGGTATGGTTTTTTATCTCAGGTGGAATTTATCTGTGATCATCAGGGTTCACAGAAGAAATCATTAGATGCCATAGACTTATATTCTAAAGACGGTTGCCATAATAAAGCCAGAGTTCTAGCTGCCTTGGCCAGATGCTACCAGGACCTGGTAAACCTATTCTTTACTTCGTTGCCCAGTCTGCCACCAATACCCTTACTCACTTTCTTTCTCTGCAGCATAGAACTGGAACCCATGGACCTGTGTCACTGTCCTTGTGAGAATTACAGTGGTACTGACTTGCACTCTCTCCAGCCCATACCTAGGCACTGGTGACAGAAGAAGCCAGAGCCCAGAAGGATGGTGTTAGAATTTTCTTTCTTCTGCTGTGATAAAACACTTGGATTAAAAACATCCTAGAGGGTGTTAGGATTTTTCTAGTTTATACTTCCAGGTCACAGTCCATCATCAAGGAAAATCAAGGCAGAAAGCCAACCCAGGACCCTGAAGTTAGAAATCATGGAGGAAAGGTTGCTGGCTCTACCACAAGCTTATTTTTAATACTGCTCAGCACTGCCTGCATAGGGAATGGCGCTACCCACAGTGGGCTAGACCTTCCTATAGTAATCAACAATCATGACAGTCTGTAACAAATATAACTACAGACTAATCTGATTCGGCCAATCCCTTGACTGAGGTCCCTTCTCGGAAGACTCCAGGCTGTGTTGACATTTAAAGCTGACTAGGACAAATGGACAATGATAATTAACTCCTACTTCCTCTCCCAAGGTAGGCTATAGAAAGTCAGGAAGGGATTATTCCTCCTCTTTGTTCCAGGTGGGTCAGGGGGGCAGGCAGGGTGAAAGGGGAAGCCAACCTCAATTTTGCTGCCCCACCACCAGCATAAACCAAGCCTTTACTGGAGAGAAGGAAGAAGTGAACTGTGTGCCAAGCATCCGAGTGCAGGCTGGACCAGATGGGCCTGGCCTAATACCAAATATGAATGACTGGAAAGCTACGGCATGAACTCTAGATGTGGTTAACTAAGGAGAGGGAGATCATAGTTGGAGTCAGTGTGCCAAAGAACAGTATGTATACTTGCACAAGGATGAGTTGTTGAGCAGAGGTGGTTGTACAATATGTGGGTGAAAATTTGTCTTGGGGTAATTTTAAAAACAGCTATCATTTTTAGTACGTTTCATGTGATATAAAACATTCACAGTAAAATAAAGTTAAATTTCCCAGAAGTCAACGAAATGTCTGATACACACCCGAAACAAAGAATTCAGGAGGCCCAATAGCAAGACAACCTGCTGCTTGCAATGCGCTACCAGTAAACACTCGGAAACCTTACGGCCTCTTCTTCCATGGCAAAAACAGAACATAACTTTTTCCCCACAACCCTCTTTTCCTTATCCATCTATTCATTTATTTGCTAACAGTTCTCCAGCCGGCTGCCTCTCTGGTTCAGAGCTTGTATGGCCTTTATGACCAAGTTCGAGGAAGGTGTTCACCCAATTTCCCCACCCAGTATAGCCTGGCCTAATGTCTGCTACAGAAATCGGTGTTTTGGAGGCAGAATTCACACATTGCTTCTGTGAAAACCTTCCCTCCATCTCTGACTCAATGAAGATGTTGGCTCAAGTGTAGAAGCCAGGGAAAAGATAAAGCCTTAGCTAGCTGCTCCCCAGTCAGAGGAATTACTTGGGAATAAATCTTTGAGATGCTTCCATTCAATTCATAATCAGTATGCTATTGTCTCCTACTTTCACAAGGGGAAAGCAGCAAAAATACAATGTCTTTTTGTAACTGTTAGCATTTAGCCACATGAGCTTCTGTTTGGATATACTGATTTGCCTTCTGAAAAACATAGGTATTTAAACACTAGTCCAGTGATGGTGAGGCTTTATTTAAAAAAAACAAACAGTAAATCAACCAACCAAACAAAAACCAAAGCAGTGTCATTTAAAGCAAAATATTAAAATTTGAACATATATATGTACACGAACATATATATGTTGGTTTTTCAAACTTGACCATATATGTATATATTTTGAATTTGAACACACACACACACATACACACACTATATTGGTTTTTTTGAGACAGGGTTTCTCTGTGTAGCTTTATCTGTTCTTGGCTGTTCCAGAACTTGCTCTGTAGATCAGGCTGGCCTAGAACTCACAGAGATCTACACAGCTTTACCTCCTGAGTGCTGGGATTGAAAGTATGCACCACCACTGCCTGGCTAAATTGAACTTTTTAATTTTTCATGTGATCCATTATTAAATTTCTAGACAGCAGTAGAAGCAAGACTTTAAAAAATATTTACATAACAAAAATCTGAAGGATAAAATACCACATAATATTCAAACATTGCACATCACAGGTAACATCTGCCAGCTGTTGATAGAAATGTGGGGGTAATTACAACAAAGAAAGAGGTAGTATGAGCCCAGAAATCAGACTTTAGAAGTTCTTCTTGATTTTCCCAACCAATGGACACAATTGAGCGCCAATGTTATTGTGTTTAGAACTGGCATCACCCAGATTCAACTGCACACGGGTGATGTTCACTTCCACACAGTCCCTATAAAAGGCACTCACTGACACTGAAGGAACATCTAAGGCATCTGTACTATTGCTGCTGGGATCTGAAGAGCACGTGGAACTCACTGAATATTCTGTTTGCCTTCTAGGCCTCTATGCCCTGTGTAGTTAGGTGAATCCACAGGACTATTTCCCGGTCAGTATAAGTGAACATGTAACACCTCCAGTCAGAAGTCACAAAAGGTCCACATATGTGTTTGAGCATCTCCCTGGCCTCACTGTGTGACAGCTGGGAAATCTCCACATTCTGTGTGATGTAGTCTTTGTCCACGACAGAGTTCTAGCAAATGTAAGAAAGAACTCTCTGTGACAGAGAGATCCTTAATGCTAACACTACTCATACTGGAGTGATGCCTAGGTTCCAATAGACATGGAAGCTTCCAGAAAGCATTGAGTCATCCAGGGTGGGTGTGATCTACCTCCCTCTGCCGAGATTACTACCCACTGCAGCAGCACTTACTCAGAAGTATTCATTTGAAAATTGTACTAGAATTAGCTTTACTCTTAGCACCAAGGTTTCAACTCCCTAACTCTGGCTTCTCTCCATGTCTCTGTGTTTCATGCTGAACAACTTTGTGTGAGATAGAAAGTGTTTGGTAAATTAATTCACAGTGATGGAATGACGAGGCCAAAGTATTAGCATTTTTATATAAGAGGTAACCTGAGGCTTTTTGAAAGAATGGTTTCCTGACTTGCTTAATAAATAGACATGTGGGATGTTATATCGCAGGGTAGAAATGGTTCGGGGCAGCAGGAAAGCGTCATTAGGCTCAGCCTGACTATGTTTGCTAGGAGTTAGTCGCCTGTTGCGGGAGATTGTCTGTATTCTGTCAATCATGTATTTTAATAAAACGCTGATTGGCC